>WWET01002054.1:126467-140606 GCA_011038615.1 Limnodynastes dumerilii
ATATATGTTGTGCTGATACAATTATATAAAATGTCAATAAAATAAAATTAAGCACATTCCTATAAACAAAATTAAAAGGGACTTTTTTAATGGACAAAGTACAACATTTCTGAGAATTTAACATAAATGGTAATAATAACAAAATAAATATGAATTTCCTGACTGAATGAAAGATTTACCAAACTCTTGTTACCTCTATGCCCTTTGGATTCTCTAATTCATGAAAGATTATTGTAAACAGCCAAAGGTTTGTTTATACTGCATTACAATTTCCCATGGTCCATTTTATTAAATTATATATTTGCAGATAAGTAATTTACTGTACACGACAGAGCTCATTAAATACATATTTTACTTTATAGACATTTAAATACTATGATAATGTGTTTCACAGAGAACACTTGAAGAAGTTTAAATAGGATGAACCTTATCTTTAATTTTTGAACGAAGTACATTCAGAATGAAGAGTCTTTTGTCTCAGCATGACTTAGACTCGATAGTTTCAGAACATAATGTATTACTGTGGAAACCTGGAGTCCATTACATAAATCATCTTAGCTCTCAGCAAGAATTGTCCAACAGTGCCATTGATATGTTTAAGTCAATGATCCTGAAAACAACTTTTTGTCTTATTTCACATGTTCGACAACACTAATAGATCATCTTCATTTAAAAGCACTCAGCAAGCTAATTTATCATGCCACACTTATCAAAACCATGTTATCTTTAAGGGCACCAGTTTCTTTTATCTGTGCCATCATTTTATTTCTCATGGTATTCTATTTGCATAGTCTCTTTTCACACATAGAAACAGGATCTATAAATGATAAAGGAATGTGTTTACTCTTTGAGCACCAGTGTGTTTAAGTATGAAAGAAGGCTCAGATGGATACTTCCTATACTCCAATAATTTAGGGATTGATTTTGGATTGTTTGGGGCAGATTCAATTAACTGCAAGGCTTGGCTGCAATGTTTTGGTCACGTTTCGGATTTTATCTAAATTTTTGCGACCGTAACAGATGGAAATATGCACACTTTCACTCTTTGCGGTCAATTGAATTTGCCCCTTTGTGTTCAATATATAATTGCTCCCATGAAGATTTGGTCACTATCCCATATAATAATACTTATGCTAGGATGAATGGAACAGGGTGGAGTTATTTAAACTTCCGGCAAGTACAGTAGGGTCTGTTCTTCATGTTCACTGTTCAAAAGAATAATTTTCATTTGTAAATGATCTGAGCGCTGCATAGGCGTGAGGTAACATAAATGATGCAGAGGGCCTCGCCCCAAATTGGTCAACTGTTGGTTAATGTTTTAGCATTAGTTACATTAGTTACATTAGTTACATAAGGTAGGTTGGGATTGGTTGGTTAGTAGGGTGGGGTTATGTCTGGTGACATAGGTTATAAAATTTATTTTGTCTCTGTGTTTTTCCCTCTCTTTTTGAAAAATCGTTATACTCCCTGGGGGGGCAGGAACGTCTTCATCGATGACTATTGTCATTGCCTTAAGATTCCTAAGTGACACCCCATCTGCTATGCCACCTGTTCCTTATCTAAATTTTATAGCCAATTCAATTCCAAATTATAAACCTAAGTCCTCTTTTTTCAAATACAGTTGTCTGTGTGTATTTTTTGGGTGATATGGGGGGAATAATAGGCACAAATCGTTGCTCATTTGTAACAGATGATGATCATTACCACAAAAAACTGAATGTAATTGGATTTTCCAACACTCCATTGACAGTCATGTGGTACTTTTATCAACCCTCTGGTATACTGTATATATACTTAAGAAAACCTGTTTAAGATATTTTTATGTAGGTGAGATGAGAAGTTGTTTCAAAAGTATTACAGAGATTTTTGTAGTTTCATTTTTGCTTATATAATATGCATCTGTGACACATAAGAATATTGGACCTGATTCAGAGACTGAAAATAAGAGAGGAAAGTCACACCTGGGCAAAACCATGTTGATTTCAGGGGAGTCAAATTTCATACATTGCAAACAGTATTAGAGTTGAGAGGTGATGCTTCCCAGTCCAAGTCTTATTAGCAGTATAAAAGTAACGCTGGTCAGTATCTGTGTGCAGTAAGCAAAAACAAAGATATATCCCTGCATGCAAAGAATACAATAAACTTGGCTCCCCCTGAAATCAACATGGTTTTGCCCAGGAGTAACTTTCCTCACTTAATCAGGTCCATTGTGTAAAGTGTGTATAGGTTGGATGTAAGTGTCTATGAAGAGTGCCTGGTGATAAACATGTGTATTTATATCTTGCATAGTATCTAGAGTTCTACATATGGATAAATATACAAAACTAGAGACTTAAAATATATTTTAATGCAAAATCGTCTTATGTCATTGGCATGAAATAAAAAATTTGATGGCATCCCAATTATAGATGTGATTCCCAGGGTCGATTGTTCATATAATACTCTTTACAAAGGTAACTCAGGGTTGCTGACTTTTGCCAGCTTCCCTCCGGAGGGAAGCTAGCGATGCATGCAGGGTGCAGGGCTTAATGACGCGATTTATGCAAATATATACTAGTGTTGCTAGGCAGGGGGCAGGACTTGAGGTCGTGGTTTCCAAGAAACCACGGGCCTCAAGTCACTTGCGGGAGATTTGCAGGCTCTCCCGGGATACTGGGAGAACTGCCCAAATTGCGGGAGTCTCCCGGACATTCCGGGAGAGTCAGCAACCCTGAGGTAACTTTAATAGTACAGAAGGGGACAACACTTTTTAATAAGAACCCAAAGAAATAGGTAGAGATAGTATAAAAAGTGTAGTTTCAATACAATTTTCACAATGTTTAGCAAACTATATGATACTACTATTCAACAGAGACAAATATATCATTTTGTGTAAATACTCTCCTAGTACAGAGCGGGTAGACAGACAGACATGTAAACATGATTTTGCTTTATGTATATTTGTAATGAAAATATTAATTCTGGAATATTAAGCCTTCATTGCAAGAATCCAACCTCAAGCAATATAAACAATAGTAAGTTGTGAGCTCAAGTGAAGCATCTTTTTAATTTTGAATAATGAAGATGTCAAGCCAAATGCTAGAGTAGTTTAACTTAATTAGATAGTCTATTTTTACAGCCTGCCTTTTATTTCCAATTGAAAATCCAGCTTCTCTATGTAAGGCAACAAGAGCAATTCTGTTTATAATGAATACCTCTGGGACTGTATAAACTAATCATTACAATCTTGTACCGAAACTGGTTTTAGTAACTAGTTTAGGCTTGTAAGATTTTGTTAGATTAATTCAATCAATCAAAATATACCTCTTAAATCAGATCTAAAATAGAACATGCTTCATTTAAATGTATACATTTTATGTCCATTGCCAAATATATATTCCTATTTTAAATTATTTACAAAAAATTCTATTGTTATTGATTCATTGGTGCATGTAAAGGTCATTATTTTTGTTGCCAATTTAAGATACTGCATCTAGTCACAATATATTACCAACCAGATTCACTGAAAATGCATATCACAATGCACATCACATGTATAACATGCACATTTACTAGTACATTTTATTTATAGGAACTGAATATGCCAGGATATAAAAGTCCATCTATATTCTTATATTTAATATTTTATCAAAAATATTTTCATTTGTTTTAATAATAGCTTATATGTATTTTTTTGCATTTTTGAATTTTTGAATGGAAGCATTTCTAGAATTATTATTAGTGTTAAAGGGCTCATTATAGTTTTCCCTAAAACACAAAGCAACACTTGTATAAATGCCAGTGGGTATAGTGGCACTGAGAAAATAGGTTACAATGTCTGACCTGCTTACATGTATTTTACTAACATTAAAAATGCTACCAAAATAGATATAAACAGCCAGTGGCCATGA
This sequence comes from Limnodynastes dumerilii, assembly GCA_011038615.1. Classification (NCBI taxonomy): domain Eukaryota; kingdom Metazoa; phylum Chordata; class Amphibia; order Anura; family Limnodynastidae; genus Limnodynastes; species Limnodynastes dumerilii. Next base: position 130,358 of record WWET01002054.1, read on the forward strand.
GCTTCTATGAAGTTTGCAGAAGTCTATAAGGCATTTCCATATACAATATGTATACCATGAGGTCTGGTAAGGAGTCAGAAGTGTACATAATGATTGAATGCCCTTACATTTGTTCTAAGCCGCTTATACACGCTATACAATGTCCCTGGTGAGTGATACAACACTCTGAATACGGGGAACATCATACAGTGGACACATATTGAGGGCTACCTACCTACCGCAATTTACCCTTCCTAATAGGATAGTATCCGGCTCAGTTGGATCTTTCAGGAAGTCTGAACAATCCGATTATTAAGTCAATGGGTTATTATTAGGTCAGTCATTGTTCCAACAAATGATAACACACTTAATGAACACTCCTAAATATCTAGCACAACCTAATGTCATTTTAGCTTTGCAATAGCATGCTCAGGCAGGTAAGCAATATCTGTCAGCACAACTGTTTTAAAGACACTGGTAGAATCTGATCAAGTATGGTAGGGGTAGTTGTGCAGGAGAAGATTCTGGCAGGGCAGACATAGAAGTAGATTCCAAAGGAGAGATGGCAGGTCAAAAGTATTTTATAAAGTACTTTACAAAGCTCTTTGGAAGATCAGTTTTGTTGTGGCAACATTGCTTGTAAAATGTGGTTCAGAACTGCAGGTAGAATACTTAAACTTGTAGCTAATACTGCTTTCACATCACCACCTCTAAAAAACCCGGGTTTTTCTACCCGGGGTTTTTCTGGGTGAAAAGTCGGGTCAAAAAAAAAGCCATGTTAGAACTCCACAAAAACCCGGGAAATTCTCGGGTCTGACCCTTTCACATGTGCCATTAATTTCCGCCTGGCAATCAACTGTCAATCCGCCTAAGAGAAGCTCTTATTGGCTGAAAAAATGAAGGGGACTTCACTTTTTGAATAAACTATGGGACCTGAAAGGAGACAGACTGCATAATTTAGTACTTATAGGTCTCCTTTCTGCTCCGTCTGCCTGCAGTTCCACTATTCGTCACTATGAACTTAGTACATGCAGGTGAACCAGAAAGGGGACATTGCAATAGTAAAGAAATCTGTCCAATCAGGTGTCTTTGTGAAGGACCGGGTTGAAAAACCACCTGGGACATTTCACATTGCCACCAGTCCTGTGTGAGACATGGGAAAAACCCTTCTTTTTTCCCCCGAGTCTGAATCCCGGGTCATTAGACCCGGGTAGCTGAAAAAGGGAAGTTTCACATCACCACCAAATACCCATATTTTTGCTAAGATCTAGGATGGCCAAAAATCAGGGTATTTAGTGGTGATGTGATAGGGCGTTAGGAGAGTACTCACCAGGGCGTGGAGTCTAAGCAGAGTTTGGTGTTCACTGGAGCCCCTGATGGTGGGGACAGTCTGGGCTGCAGACAAAGACAGGTCACGGCCCCTGGCAGCAACTCCTATGCGTGCGGGTGAGACACAAATGACAAACAGGAGATGAAAAGATCCCAGTGAAAGAACTCCCGACAATGGACGAACAAGTGAACAAAGACTGGGGCTTACACTCATACTACACACCAAGACAAAAACAAGAAAGCAGAGGCAAGGAACGAGGCAAGGAAGGAGAACACAGGACACAAAGGGTTAAACTAGGAAACCGGGCACTCAGCAATCAAGAAGGCACAAAGCAAAGATCTACAGGGAGAGAGAGAAGAAACAGCACGGGGAGGAGAAGATATAACCGGCGGGGCAAGAGTGTACTCGCTGGCCTATTTACAGAATAGGCTGGCCAATCAGGAGGCAGAGCCAGGACCAGCCTCCAGAAACAATTTGGCGCTTGTCTCAGCTGTAATGAAGCAGCCAGGACAAATGAATACTATGCGCCGCTAGGAGAGGAGAGGAAGCGTTCTGGCTGCTGAGCAATCAGAACGTGAGGGACCAATGAGCGCCGAGCGGTAAGAGAGGGAGAAGAGTGGACACATATGGCTAATTTGCATGCCGTCCTTTCACGTCGCGGCCGACCTGAAGGAAGATGGCGCTGGAGGAACGAGGAACAGATAAGTATTTACATGTGGCATGTAACAGTACCCCCCTTGACAAGGGGCCAAGGAGCCCCATCTTTGATGAGGCTTTCCACATGGACATCCTTATTAAGGACCCATTGCCTCTCTTCTGGGCCATAACCTTTCTAATGAATGAGGTAGAAGAGACAACCCCAAATCTTTCTGAAGTCAAGAATGGACTCGATTTGGAATTCATCAAGGCCATCAATGAGCACAGGAGGAGGTCATGAGTTGGAAACCCCAGGACATTTTTTTGATGTTCGAAAGGGCTTTAGCAATGAAGAGTGGAAAGTGTTGTGAATCTTGAGTTTGCTTGGGAGCTTCAATTTAAAAGCAACAGGATTGATTTTCTGAGTAATAAAAAAAGAAAGGACCAATAAAGCGTGGCCCCGGTTTCTTTGACTGTTGGAGAATACGAAGATTCTTGGTGGAAAGCCATACTTTATCGCCCACTTTGAATTGACATTTGAGCCTGCGACGATCCACCCTGATTTGATCCGAATAACAGTTTGGCAAAGGGAAGACCTGACATTTTTCCACATGGATTTGAGATGATTAGCGGTTTCTAGAATTTCAGGGCATGTAGAAGGATGGTAACCATAAACACAGTAAAAAGGAGAAGTTCTGGTAGCAGAATGAATAGAGTTATTGTATGAGAAATCCACCCATGGTACATTAGACGCCCAGTCATCTTGAAGCCAAGAGGAATAACAATGAAGTCACCTGGTTGACCCGCTCAGTCTGGCCATTGGATTGGGGATGAATACCTGATAAAAGACTAATGTTGACCCCAAGCAATTTACGAAACGACCTCCGGAATAATGCAACGAATTGGGAGCCTCGATCAGAAACGATGTCATTGGGTAATCCGTGGAGATGAAAAATGTGTTGAATAAAAAGATTAGCCAAAGTTTAGGTGTAAGGTAACCCTAAGGTATGATATGAGCCATTTTACTAAAACGGTCGACCACGACCCAGATAGCAGTACAGTCATTAGATTTAGGAAGGTCAGTGATAGAGTCCATGGAGAGATTGGCCCAAGAGCGTTTAAGAATGGATACAGTGAGAAGAAACCCGATCGGTGCTGACCTGGGAGTTTTGTTGGCTGCACACACAGAACAGGAAGCGACAAATTCTTCAATATCTAGAAGCATTTCTAGATTTCTAGCATTTCTTTATAAGTCATTGGTACGCCCTCACCTAGAATACTGTGTTCAGTTCTGGAGGCCATATCTCCAGAAAGACATAAACACATTAGAGACTGTGCAAAGAAGAGCAACTAAAATGATCCATGGCCTTTGTAACAAATCATACCAAGAAAGGCTAAAGGAACTAAACATGTATAGCTTGGAGCAGAGAAGGGAGAGGGGGGACATGATAGCAGCTTTCAAATACATCAAGGGTTGTGACCAGCTAGAGGAGGGTACAATTTTTCAAAAGAAAAGGTGTAATAGAACACGAGGGCATGGATATAAACTGGAGGGTGGTAGATTCAAAGGAAATGTGCGGAAAAATTACTTCACTCAAAGGGTGATAGATAAGTGGAATAGCCTCCCATCTGAGGTGGTTGAGGCCAATACAGTAGAACAATTTAAACATGCTTGGGATAAATATAAGGGTATCCTAAATTGTAAAACAAATTGAGGGTAAATAGGGTCTAGGGTTAGTATAGGTTTAAATAAACAAATGGGCAGACTAGATGGGCCATGTGGCTCTTATCTGCCGTCACTTTCTATAAGCATGGAAAGCCACCAAACCATTCTAGAAAGAAGTTCCAGAGTTTTCTGTACTCCTGGATGTCCCACTGATCTGTTAGCATGACATTTCATAATAACTGGCTTCCTGAGGTACGAAAGAACAAAAAGCCAATGAGAGGGCTTCCAAGGAGGGGCTTGATCCTGAACTTGTTGCAACTGGAGAGTTAAATCTTGTGTGAGACCAGCGATGATGGAGGAATGTGGTATGATGGATAGTGGAGGGGAAGAAGACATATTCTCCTGAAGGAAAGAGCCAGAGAGGGCATCCGCTATTCTGTTCAATGATCCTGTATGTGATGGAAAAGAAGAAACGGGTTAAAAATAAGGCCCATCTGGCCTGTCTGGGATTTAGCCTTTTAGCTGATTCAATGAATGCCAGGTTCTTATGATCGGTTAGAACAGTAATCTTGTGTACAGCTCCTTCCAGCCAGTGCCTCCATTCTTCAAAGGCCATTTTGATGGCCAAAAGCTCTCTGTTGCCCACGTTGTAATTTTTCTCTGCACTGGAAAATTTATTTGAAAAGAATGCGCATGGGTGAAGGCTTTCTTTAAATCTTTGAAGGCCTCAATAGCTGATCGGCCCCAGTTCTTGGGGTCTGCTCCTTTTTTACATAGATCCGATATGGGTGCCATCAGGATAAAAAACCCTTTCACAAAGCGTCTATAATAATTAGCAAAACCTTGGAATCGTAGCAGGGCTTTAAGGTCAGAAGGTTGAACCCAATCCAGAATTGCTTTAACCTTGTGAAACCACTGGGAGAGGTGACATAACCAAAAAAGACTACTTCAGACACCTCAAGTTCACATTTCTTCATCTTAGCAAATAACTAATTTTTTAGAAACGAGACAGAACATGACCCACTTAAGCTTTATGCAGTTCCAGGGAGGGGAAGTAAACGAGGATATCATCTAAGTAAACCACTATCTGCCCAGAAAATTTCGAAAATTTCGAAGAATGCCGTTGATGAAATCTTGGAACACGGCAAGAGCATTACAGAGGCCAAAGGGCATCACCAGATATTCGTAGTGGCCTGAATGAGTGTTGAAAGCAGTGTTCCACTCATCCCCCTCCCTTATTCGGATTAAGTTGTAAGCACCTCTTAAGTTAATCTTGGTATATACAGTGGCTCCTTTGAGTTGGTCAAAGAGATCCGAAATGAGCGGGAGTGGGTATGAATTGCGTGTGGTTATTTTGTTTATACCACAGTAGTCAATGCATGGTCTTAATGACCCATCCATCTTCTGTACAAAGAAAAAGCCCGCACCTACGGGAGACTTGGATGGATGAATAAACCCTTTAGCAAGACTACCTCTGATGTATTCATCCATAGCTACTGTCTCTGGGCGAGATAAAGAAAACAGACGGCCACGTCGTAACTTAGATTCAGGCAATCATAAGATCTGTGAGGCAACAGGACATCAGCAGATTTCTTACAGAAGACATCAGCATACGCAATATATTGAAATGGAAGTCGGGTTCCAGAAAGAGTAGCATTTCGAATAGGTAATACTAGAGAAGAAGAGAAACAGGTTTCACCCCAACGGGTAATATCTCCTTTGGTCCAATCAATTTGAGGGTTGTGTAGGACAAGCCATGGATGTCCCAAGATAAGTGGAGCAGTTGATTAAGAAGAACTCCAGGATTTCAGAGTGGTAGATTCCGACCGTAAGGCGTATAGGTTCGGTGACTTTAGTAATTCGGCCTCCGGACAAGGGTTGGCCGTCAAGTCCACATGCCATTATAAGGAGACAGAAGTTCCTTAGGAGTCAGTCACATGCTCTGAGCCAAAGTGGAGTCCAGAAAATTGGCAGCTGCTCCGCTGTCGGTGAAGGCTGATAGATAGCCTGTGAGTCCCAACCTCCAATCGAGCAGGGATGATCAAATAATTTTGGGAAGAGATTAAATGTATTCCCAGATGGATCCCTTACATATTCGTCTGGTTTAGGCATTTCCTGTCGGTGAGACTTTGTGGGGACATTGATCCACCTTATGTCCGCGGCCCCCACAGTATAGACAGAGGCCCATAGTACGATGGCGATTCCTTTCATGTCTGGAAAGCTGGAAGGAACCTAACTGCATAGGTTCATCTTCTATAGGAGCAGTAGACGGAGTGTAAACAGAAGCTAGCAACTAAATCCCTTTCCGTTCGTCTTTCGCGTAAGCATCGATCTGCTTTTATAGCCAGTAACATAAGATTCTCCAAGGTACTGGGAGAGGGATATTGCACTAAAACATCTTTTAATTGTTCCGAAAGACCTGCCCTAAACTGGCTACGGAGAGTTGAGTCATTCCACTGACAGTCTGTAGCCTAGCAGCGGAACTCTGTGGCATACTCTTCGGCTGTCTGGCGACCCTGGCGAATGGCCCTGATTTGGGACTCAGCAGTAGCCATGCGGTCCGGATCATCATAAATAAGTCCTAAGTGTTTAAAAAAGGTGTCCATGGTTTGTCTGGCAGGGTGCTCCAAGGGAAGACTAAATGCCCAGGTTTGAGAATTGCCTTGGAGGAGAGAAATAACAAATCCAACATGCTGTAGCTCATTCCCTGAAGCGTTAGGCCTGAGCTGGAAGTAGAGTAGACAAAATCTGTTGGGCATGGGAACTTTAATGCTGGATTTTATTTCTATATTTTTTATTTATTTTATATATCTATATGTCTGTATTGTATAAGTATATCTGCATCTGCTGATAAATATTTGTTTTAATAAATTTACCCATTGAGTAATACCATTAAGCGCACCTTATTTTTATATTTTGAAGCAGCAGAGAGTGGCGGTGTTGGTGCTTCAGCTTGGCTGCCCCGCAAATTAGTGATAGCGTCCTCTTGGGATTTCACTTGAGACATTAGAGTCTGCACCACCTGGGTAAGGTGCGACATCTGAGCGATCAAGGCATTAATGGCGTCTATGGTAGCTGACTCCATGTTGATGACTAACGGTAAACAGCCGGTTATAATGTTAGGAGAGAACTCACCAGGGCACGGAGTCTAACCAGAGTCTGGTGCCCATTGGAGACCCTGATGGTGGGGACAGTCTGGGCTGCAGACAAAGGTAGGTTGCGGCCCCCAGCGGCAACTCCTATGTGTGCGGGTGAGACACAAATGACAAACAGGAGATGGAAAGATCCCAGTGAAAGAACTCCTGACAACGGACAAACAAGTAAATACAGACTGGGGCTTACATTCACATAACACACCAAGACACAAACTAGCAAGCAGAGGCAAGGACCAAGGCAGGGAATGAAAGGGGTTAAACCAGGAAGCAGGGCACTCAGCAATCAAGAAGGTACAAGGCAAAGATCTACAGGGAGAGAGAGAGGAGAGAGAGAAGAAACGGCAGGCGAGTAGAAGCTATAATCGGCGGGGCAAGCATGCACCCGCTGGCCTATTTACAGAATAGGCTGGCCAATCAGGAGGCAGAGCCAGGACCAGCCTCCAGAAACAATTTGGCGCTTGTCTCAGCTGTAATGAAGCAGCCGGGACCAATGACTACTATGCGCCGCTAAGAGAGGAAGCGTTCTGGTTGCTGAGCAAGCAGAACACGAGGGACCAATGAGCGCCGAGCAGCAAGAGAGCGCACATGGCCGTCCATTCACGTGACGGCATGCAGGAGGAGAGCAGCCGACCCAAAGGAAAATGGAACGGAGAACAGGTAAGTATTTACATGTGGCATGTAACAAAGGGGTTTTATTTAGAAAATAGAAAAATTTATAAAAAAGATTATAAATAATAAATGTAGGTAACAGGAATTGGAAAGTGGCTGGGAGTGAAGAGTAATGCAGAGGGAGTAGTAATGTGTGACAACATTGTCGTAGACTTAGAAGATTTAGGTAACTGGTATTGTTTAAGAGCAGGTGATGACTTTGGAAGGGTAAATCTAATAGGGCCAGATACACACCTAAGAAGCAGTTGCTTCTTAGGTACGTAACTTTAGTAAAGGACCTACTCTGCATGCGTAGTAGGTCCTTTACGCAATATACGAACCGGTTCGGTATATAGATTGCCTCCGTGCGGAGTATTTTAGGTAAAAAGGGGTGGCATAATGCCTCCTTGGGGAGGATTTGGGTAAAAATGAGAGAGGGGGGTATTTAGATTAGCTGGGGAGGCGGGTAGCAGCAATGTGCGTGAGGACATTGCACAGATAGTTAAGGTAGCCCTTTGGCACTCGTAAGTGCCATAAGGTACCTAAAAAGGGAAGTGGGATAAATTAGGTGAGTGTCTGTCCACATCTAACTCACACCGGATAATAATCTCCATTTTGGACATAGAGTGGGATACTACATAAACTTTCTTTTTTATCTGAGTTTTAAAAATATAGCAAAAAATTTCAAATTTTTTACATTTGAAATAATATTTTGCTCTTCTTTAATCTTACTTATACCACTCAAGTATTATGATATATTGGTTTGATATCATAGGCAAAAAGACAACTGTGAGCATAAAAGGCACCAAGTGGTTTACAGCTGACATATAGGCTATGGGAGAGCTTTGCAAAAGGAATTTAGCAACCACTAATATAAACCAACTATCAGAGAATGGTGCCAAGCAGACCTTTGGGATAGTTTCAAGAAATATCATTAATTTTCACTGTATGTTACATTTTATGGCATTATTCCAAAGTTAGCTTTCTGTAAAAATCATTCCAAGAGTAGTACTGTGTTATTTGCTTGCAGCAACATCACAGAAACAGTAGTCAACCATATGTTGCTACTTAGCAATTTTCTAAGTAACTCCCAAAGTAAAAAAAATCTGATATTTAACCTCTTCATTCCTTCACAACATAAAATATCGTTATATAGGGCTATACATGAAGATGATTATTCTGGTACATATTTGTGAGTGATCCTATTACCAACTAATGGAGCAATGTGGGTAGTACATTGTTAGAAGGATCGATTGTTTATCAACAGTTTATTGATCAGTGTTTATTGGCCCTGATCCACAGATAAGTCCGTGTGGATTTGCAAAAATACGCAACTAAGTGGCAAGTGCACTCCCATGACACTCCCCTCATTCTTAGGGATCTTTACTGACTTACGCGTCCATAGGGGAGTCAAGTTAATTGCATTCTTTGCATGCAGGGATATATCTTTAAATTGCTTACTGCACACAGATACCGACCAGCGTTACTATCCCACTGTTATTTAGACTTGGGATAGGAAACATCACCTGTCAACTCTAATACTGTTTGCAACAGATTAAATATGACTCCCCTGCAATCAACATGGTTTAGCCCAGGAGTAACTAATTTCAAGCACTTGCTTAAGTCTGGATCCAGCCCATTGTCAGTAATGGTAACGATCCCTTAGATGCTGTCTGTATAGAATGAAGGTCACTAGGATTCTAGTATGGATATGCAGAGAGAGAGGAATCCTATACCATAAATTGACTACAAGGATGCGCACGGTTGCAAACTCTTTCCAGTCCCTTTGTCATTGCAGTTAAGTCAGGATTAGTTGGAATGTGTTCCAATCAATTAGTAAAGATGCTCACATATATCTGAGGAAAAACGAATGTTTGCCGTAATAGAATAATCAAAGAGTTAGTCCACCTCTTAATAGAGGGTGCTACCATACAGCGAGGGATATATGTGCAACTAAAGGATTGAACCCCACAGACAGGGTTCCAGCAGCTGCTTAATGTGGCCCACTATGTTTCACTTCAAATTAAACCAAACATTCCAGAATACAATGTTTCAACAATAAAGTGCTGAAATACTAATTTTATCATAATTCACATATCATCAGAAAATAATTAAGGCGAAAATATGACTGGTACTGGTGGCCAGGGGTAGCCCTTTATTGGATTAGACTAGGAAAGTGTCTGGATGTAGCACAGAAAAGCACTGAGAAAGTAGCAACGTGGAGTGGAACTTCACTACAGACTTCTGGCTGAGTATCAGAGAGGACAGCTATATATGAAATTTTGAATATTGATTATGTGGCAAACTTAAGTGTTTTCTCTTGAATGTTCTTTACTTTGCTTCTCTATAATAAGTCATGATATGGAGAAAGTCAAATTTTCGCCGTTATTATTTTCTGATGATCAGGCGCGTTTTAGGAAGTGAGGGGGCCCTTGTGCAGGATTTGTACATAGCTCCCCCCCTTACCTGACACAGGACTGTTCCAATTCGCGGACTTCAAAAGGGACGGGGCCTAAATGTGCTGTAAGCCACACCCCTTTTTCGGCCCACAGCAGGGAAAGGGGGGCTCATTTGGCATTTATTTCTTCACTCCGGAAGATCTTATAGGGAAGAAATATATGCCAAATGCCCCCTTCCCCTCCCAACCCTGGGTTCAGGATTAATGTCACAGGGGCATTAATCTGAGGGGCTTGTGTGCATTGCACATCCTGCACCCATTATAGATACGCCTATGCTGATGATATGTGAATACAATGGCTGTTGGACCTTTTGTGTTGGTGTGAGAGCATGTCTTCATTGTGTATCTATACACATGGAGCTATGAGAAAAGAATGA
>WWET01002054.1:140642-153268 GCA_011038615.1 Limnodynastes dumerilii
GGAAAGAAAATGTAGTAGAAAACAATATAAATATGGCAAAGGTAAGGATATTGGTAGAAAGTAAAGACTAATAAGTACTGAAAAAGTAACCTTGGAATATTTACTATATTCATATATCATAAGATATGTATTACATGAGTTCTCCTGTACAATATTAGCTCAGTTTGAATGATGTATAAATATTTTTTCCTTTAGTGCTGTTAAACCTTATTATTATTTTGTACAAACAGTTCTTTCTAGTCTCACGACCTAATTGTCATTGTGTATGTACATAGTATAGTAGAGGCTGCTCTTTTTAATTATAGGCTTTCATGTAGTCTGGTCTAAAGGGGAATCAGCACAAAGCCATCTATACAAAAGAAATTAAGCCTGTATAAGCTGATGAGTTTGATCTTAAAGTTGATGCATTTAAAGCTAGTGTTTTGTGTTTACGATCTCAGTGTTCTTTTAAAAAATAGCAACATTGCATGTTTTATGTAGAGTGTTTCACAATAACAGTGTTACAAAATAATGCAGCCTTCTTTTAGTACTCATTTAAGTAACAGAATATATAAATATGTCTTGTTTCAATGTTTCTACAAGCACCATCACCTCCTAAATGTTCCACTTTAGAACAGACCCAAATTTGAACATGATACAGGTGCCAGATGAAAGGCAGCTGTATCATTGTTCAAAATAGCCCAACATGAGAAAATTTACAATCAGGATCAGGTATCCATTTACCTGTTCCCAATAGCGAGATGGGGAAATTTAGGTTAGGTGCAGGACATGGAGAGTTAGGGTTAGGCTGTGAGGCATGGAGAGATATGGTAAGGCTGAGGAGCATGGAGAGTTAGGATAAGACTGCGGGGCATGGAGATTTAGGGTTAGGCTGTTTGACATGAAGTGTAAGGGTTAGGCTGTGGGACATGGTGGGTTTGGGTTAGGCTGTGGGGCACGATGGGTTAGAGTTAGGCTGTGGGGCATGGTGGGTTAGAGTTAGACTGTGGGGCATGGAGGGTTAGAGTAAGGGTTAGGGTTAAGGTAAGAGCATAGTTTACTTATCTTACAATTGAAATGGCAAACCACACCCATCTAAAGGGGATACTGTTCTGACCATACATGATCACTTGTAAGTAGTGTTGGAATCTGAGCATCATGGGGAAGGACTAATTCTTTTTCCACCATTTCCAGCTGGGAATGCAGGGAGGTTTTATTTTCTTCCATAGGTATCACTGCTACTTCACAGAGCTAATGTCATGAGTATGATGATTGCCCTATGTGTACAGTTTGTGTGTTTGCCCTGAATTTGTAAGGGTGATCTGTGTTATTCCCAAACTGATAGGTTAAATGGCTGCTGTGTGTGCATGGGAATATAGGCTATAAGCTGCAGTGGGACAGGATCTAGTGTGATGTTTTTTGAGAGTAAGTGATTCTGACACAACATCAAACCACATTATGACATAAAATCCGCAGCTGAGCACAATGGTCACACAGAAGAACTTGACAACTGCATAGCAGCATTAATAGAGAAATGTTGCTAATATCTGTATCTACATCAGGAAATTTGAATGATAGAGTGCTCTTTCCTCTCTAATTCTTCTCTTAGGTACCTCTTAGCATAGTGCAACTTGATCCAGTTTTTCTAAGTATGGGGCACTTTATAAATATTCATGCAGAGCAAAAACTAAATATAATCACCATGTAAAGCACCTTACATCTGCTAGCATATAATATTATATTGTACTGTGCTGAAAATATAGCAAGTGCAGGCAGCTTTAATGGTGGTAGAACTGACCATGAGGAAGGCCTGCTTGACAATGGTTTACTCCTATTGTAAGATACAGCCAAATGTTACATGTTGGAAAATTCATTTACAAGACAATTACAATTCACTTAAAATGAAGCAAATAGATAAGACTGGACTGGATAATAAGACCAATAACAGAGCATGGAATAAATGTCACACATCTAAAGCTTTAGAAACGTAAAGTACAATTTATATTATAATACTGGCTGAAAATGCAATTAGTGCCAATAGATTTTTAGTGAACAAGCAAATGATTACATTTCATATGTTCATTTGGAAATGAGGGCAGGGTGGGGAAAGGGGGTAAATCCCCTTTCCAAACATATGTTCTTGGTCACAACTTGTTTGTGGCTTAATTGTCTGAATTACAAACATAAAATTAGGGGAACAGCATTAGTTGATTTAGGGGCACTAAATCATAATTTTCTGACCTCTGAATCTAAAAATGTTTTGCTGTCCTAGATGTATTCAATATATACATTTTCTATGGCAATGATATTCTATGATCTTTAAATATATACCACTATATAAAATTACCCCTATACAGTCTATATTGCATGCAGTAGTAAGATTGATTTTCCTTGCGAAATGCTCTTCTAAATCTGGCCTACTCTGTCAGTCTGTACACTTGCTGCCTGCATTTTACAGAATCAAATACAAAAGACTCTTACTAATATATAAAGTCATCAACAAAACTGAACCCAGATACATAGGACAAGGTCGAGTAATCTATAATTATCATCTCAATGGTCAGGAGCTTGACACTGCTGCATCACTGGAGTGACGACAGGAAGAGAATGCAAGACCCTACTTTTGGGAGCTTGCAGATGCTTATCTAGATGATTTTAGGTTAAGTAAACAAGCAAATGACACCAAATGTAGACCATCAGAATTTACTAATACTAGAATGATTCAATGCATCTGATTACTATTCAAATTGAACATAAAGTTCCTAAATCAGAATAGAACTGAGGTACAATGTTACTCCAGCCAGGTCTTCTCCAGCCAGTTAATTCCCCAGCATAATGTGTAGGTACATACACGTCCCTTATAATCTTTGGCTCTAGGCTCAGGTCTAATGCTAAATCTGGAGTGAGATTACATACAAAGAAAAAACTTACTCAGATGGAAATTGAATGTGTCTGTTGTATGGGTTTTAAGTCCTTACTTGGAAATTATTTATAATAGCTCTCTGAAAGGTAACAGCTGCTTTATAATGGAAATCACTCCCTGAGTTTGTGTTTCCACTTTTCAAACAAATTCAATTAGCTCATGCACTTGAAAACCCTTTAGGCAGAAAGAAGATGACACTAGGATGCTTCATTCTAAAGCTTACTGTAAAATTGTCTTAACTATATTTCATATTCATATACTTTTTTTTGGTATATTATTTGCTTATTGGAAACCAAATTTGTCCAATGTGTACAACAGGAATGTAGATTTATAACAATAATATGTACTAAGAATAAAATATTTATATACTTTACAAATATATTAAGAAATATATTTTTTTTTATATATTACTACATTACTAACACTTCAGTACACTGAGTTCACTTAACAAAGTCTGAGATTAGTCTTTTAACCATTCATAATATTATTACATGAACATTATTGTTTCTCTGGCCAACAGGCTGATCAAGTAGATTGTGCTTACTGCTGCTAGGTGTAAAGACAATCAGGACCATGGGGTAGATCCAGAACTCCGCTTGCAATCCATTTACTCGCGTAGCGTATTTACGTGTGCGTACTTTCTATACACTCCCCTAGACACACCTCTTGAATGTACGTATTTTGTCCGAGTTCCACTTTCCAAACCCTACCTTAACTTTTGCCCACGTAACCGATGTCATCCACACACATACGGATGTGCAACACCTATTTACGCAGCTAAGCACGCCCATACTGTACACTTTAAATACAAACCCCCGCCTACATAGCGTATTTCAGACGTATTTTTGACTCAAGTAAAATTGGCGTGCCCACACGTATTGATTTACGCGAAAAATACGTGAATGGCCCAAATGTTCACAATTATGCTACGTTACGGAGCGTATTTTCTATTGTGCGCATGCGCAGTACTTACCAAAACGCGATTTTACATGTCCGCCACGCGTAAATTCGCTCACAAGCGTTGTTATGGATCTGCCCCCATGTCCTGAATTTTAGGGATCTCCACCAGAACTAAGTTATAAAGAAGGCAAGTTTGCACTGTAGTGAGCAGAGAGGCTTTAAAATATCTCTCTAAGCTCAGTTTCTACTATAAAATCTTTATTCTACCCTCTACTATCATAAATTGCTGAGATTTTGAGAGTTTTGACTGTCTGTTTAAGCCATGCTTTTTGGTCCTTCAAAGAGATTTTGACAAGGAAATAATCATTTGTATAACAATACTTACTGCTTAAAGAAAAAAACCTTCTGCTTATTGCTGCTTACATGCAATTTTCTGTGGAAAATGGATTTATACACATATAATTTTGCTGTTGCAGCTTAATTGTAATTGTATTGTTTTGTGATGTTTCATGATACCTAATGGATTTTTTGTAGTCTACATACATAGTTAACATACATGGTTTCAATAGCCACATAAAACACACAAGAAAACAAATATTTGGCAGAACGACTAAATGATAAATAAAACTGGGGTTAACCTTTGCATAATATATTTATTTATTATAAGCAAATTTTATTCTATAAATGTAAGATTATGGGAAACTGTTTCATAAATGTGTTCAGTTGGAATCACTTTTATACATGCAAAATTTTCATAAACCTTTGTTTGCTAAATGGAAACAAAGAATGCAGTATTTAATCATAATTAAAATGATGTTATGTTGAAAATATTGTATAACAAATAATGTTTTTTGCTGTAATCTTTATAAGCATCAACCAATAAACTTTTTTTCATTCACCACACATAGGAATTTATTGTCCATATTTCAAAGTTTGCCATTTGAGAGGCAGCTTTTTAGAAAAGCTATATGTATGCAAATATATTCTATTACTACCCAAACTGCATAATTGGATGCAAATGTTATACACACATATGTTGCCCATAAACTTAAACTGCTAAAAATAGTCGTGGACAATGCTGAACAATATTTCCACAATCTATATACAAAAGGCAATAAATATTCTTATGGTTAGGAACACAGCTGCATTAATAAATAACAAATATTAAAATATTTTTCTTCATTTCTGTTCCCTGACAGAGACATTACAAGGAATAAAAAATATATATAATTGTTACTTTCAGTGCTAAGATTTATGTGTATGCAGGGACGGATTGCCCATAGGACTTACAGGGAATTTTCCCAGTAGTCCGGTGGCCTCTGGAGGCCACTCAGCATCTCCATTATTATTTGAAGAAACCTAGGATGTTGACTGTCATGGGTGATGGTTGCTAAAATGATGTTGGTATAGAATGGAGATCATTAAGATGTTGTATGTATTGGGTGGTGGTCACAAGGATTTTGTATGAATTGGGAGGTGGTCACTAGGATGCTGTATGTATTGGGTGGTGGTTACTAGGATGCTGTATGTATTGGGAGGTTGTCACTAGGATGCTGTAGGTATTGGGTGGTGGTTACTAGGATGCTGTATATTTCGGGTGGTGATCACTGGGGTGGCAGTGACTACCTGCATTGCATAGAGGTCATTATAAATCTTTTTATTGGAATATGAAATACTTGTCAGTAGGTTCTTTATTCTGTACTAATTCAGTTTACACATTTTTTGGACCCCACCAATAGTTGATCCCACCCACACATGGCTTCTTGCAGATTTTTTTTCCTGGATCACTTTAAATTCCCAATCTGCCCCAGTGCATATGTATGGAGATATCTGTATCTATATACAACTTGGTTGTTTTTAGAATCTAACTTTTGTGGATGTAATAAATAAATATATTATTATTTTAATTTAGTGTCTAGCGCTCCTATTTTTGCTTAGTATTACTATAACTTATGGTTATGGTTACAAGAAGAGATGAGTGATATTGTTACACTAACAGACCCTCCAACATGACCCATTTCATTAGGTACAATTTACTCTGCTCCTGAGCTTCCAACTGTCACTCATCAGGTTTAAATTAATTAGCTGATATTTAAAACACTATTTGCCTCTTCAATAAAGGTGGTTACCATAGTAACTGACATTTGGAAACTGAGGAACAGAGTATTTTGTACCTAATGGAATGGGTCATGTTGGAGCATATGCACTAAATATTCTCTTCCTCTTCTACTTGGCCATACACACAGTAGGATTGGATTAAACATTGTTGTCCAGCTTTTTTAGACTACAAAATCCACAAAGTATAAATTTATCAATGAATAAATACATCTGTGTAACAGCAAGTTAACTTTGGAACATGGAGCATACTTCTCAACTTTTGCCAATATAAATCAGGAATATTTTGAAAGCATCACCTAGTCTCTGTGGCACCAAAAGGTATGACTATCTCCACCCAAGGGTGGTGTTTGCTCTGCCAGAAAAAAGAATAGTCAATAAAAAGGGGGACAGCACAAAGGCTGTGATCCATCGTTAGGCACTATGTTGAAGGAAACAGGCCATAGATCCAAATAGAAATTGCCTTCAATATCTAACTAAAAAAACACATTATTGAAATCCTGCGATGGATTTAGGGAACATAACAACCCATTTGAGTCTAATGGATATGTGATAGTAGTCTTTACATTGTGGATTTCACTACTAAAGTATATTTATGTGGGTGATTTGTATTTTGCAGATCTTTGGAGGTTTTTATCTAGTATATAGTTCACATTTTATTAGTCATTATCTAGAGTGTACATTCAGTGATAGCAGCTGTTTTCTATCAAAAACAATATTGAGGCTATAAATTCATTAGTTACCAGTAAAATACAGAAATGTACGCCTTTGATCACTGACAATTTGTAATTAACTTGTTTTTTTTTACATACACTTCCACTCTCAGTCATTGGAAGAATGATGTGACATAGTACGAGTATGTGGCCAAATGGTTGTGCAAAAGCATTTTCAGATTATATCGAAGCATGTAATCTGTGAACAAACAGGTCTATGTTTATAACTGAATGCACTGCATGCCTCCATATTCTGTGATTTGTTTATGAGCATTAATAAGCCTAAATTAACATGCTAAATTCCATCTAAAATATATGCAAATTGCAATTTTATTTTTTTTGGTTTGTGTTAATCAAGTAATTTTTAATAGAATCTTTTTCATATTTTTCTGGACTAGGTGTTCAGAAACCTACCTTAAAGCATATACTGCTGAAGTGCAGCTCTCCACCCCGGCCCTTTATTAGCATGCCTATCTCCGCCTGTGTGGTGGGATTTCAGCATGCGGAACTGAAGGACCGGCCTCTTCTACGGAAGTTCTTCCGTACGGAACGCAGTTCCGCACACAAGGACTTCTGACATGTAACATTTGGCATGCGCATGCACAGATGCTATATGTCAAAAGGGGTTTATGCAACTGACATGCCTTCCGCACGCAAATCTGAATTAGGTCCATTGACCCTGCATGTTACTGTGTGGCAGAGTTTTCTTTCCAGGACTTCATTTTTTATTTTAGATATTCAGTGACTGGTTGAATATTAAGGGTAACAAAGTCAGCAGGGCAAGGGGATATTCATAAACCTAAGTATTTAAACTTGGTAGACCATTCTAATGGTTGACTATCTTTCACCCATTCTGGAAGAACCCCGTCAAGAAAAAAAAAAAGTTGGAATTTGACCAGCTAATTTGAAGACGGGACAAGGAGCCAAGGTCATCCACTAGTGAGAATAGCCACGCCAAGGAACCACTCATATCTGCTAGAAAGAGCAACGTGTCATCAACATATCAACAAACTTGTCTATGTCTGTGTGGGTATGTAGTCCCCTTTTAGAAGGGTCCCCTCGGATGCAACATGTGAGTGGCTAGTGCAAATAATATGGAGGATAACGGGAATCCCTACCGAGTACTGCGACCGAGGTGGAAGTCAAGGTGAAAGAGGTGGAAGGGTAACCATTAACACAAATCCGTGCTTCTGGGGAGGAATATAAAACACGGATACAATGTATAAAATCATCTAAAGGATAAACTGATGCAGCATCTCACGCAAGAAGGGAAATCAACAGAGTCAAGGGTTTTGCGGCGTACAAAGACACCACTGCAACCTCCTCCCATGAATGGACCAATTGAACATTCATGTTAAATGGTGTAATACAATATAGTATGTAGATCAGCTCTGTCCTCATGAACCACTACATGTTTTCCTTGCTGGAGTTCAGGTGTGTTTGTTACTGAAATTTTAATTTTAAACAATCCACAAGTGGTTCTCATTATATCCCATGTAGAGAAGGGAGAGCTGGCACACATGCCCTTAGGACCGAATTCAGGATACTCTGATTTAAGTAAGAAATTAAATTAAAAGTTATGTTTTATTTTTATGTAAATGGTTACTATGAACATATCAACAGTGAGGAATAACATTAGGGGCGATATTAACAGAATGGAGATTAATGATACCAAACATCATAGATTTTTTCCATAGATGTCACTACTAGCATTCAAGAGAACAAAAACCTCTAAATCTCCCAATACAGAAGAGTGACAGCTGCTTGCCCAATATGCCCAATATTTCCACACATGTTGCCCCTGCACCCTTTCCCATGACACCCATCCTCGCTCTGAATCCAGTAGAATATAGTCTGAGCATGGGCCTCATATGCTCATAAGAGCCCACAAGGGCCAACTCTGCTAACTGACCAGGTCCAAGTGGCTACAGTAATATCATCAAGCGTTGCGAGTCCCCGTAACGATACTTCACATTGCGAAATAGGGACAGCCAAAAGTCCCTTTTCGCTTGTCCCTATTTGAAATGTGATATACCACAGAATTTTTTTTTTAAGGCTGTGGGGGTGACTTAAGGTTAGGGAATGGGGTTGCTTACCGTTCAGAGCACTGTGTTCGGTGCTCTGGGGATCGATTGCTATGCCTCATCAAGGCATAAGCAATGAATATCCCAGCCAGTTTGGAACTGGCTGGGAGCGAACGGCCCTACCGAAATAGGGCAGTCACGGGGACCCACACCCGTCCCCAAGCTCCTATACAGGGGTTGCTCTTGAGCTGGCTCTATACTGTTTCTCTCCATCTCCAAATTGCACCATTCATGTGGGTCTCAATGATTTGCTACTGAACTTCCCACTTACCTACATAAACTAATTAATAATCATATTTCACCTGGCAAACATACCAACCCCACCATTAAAATGCCTTTGTTGATCTAATAGTACAGCTCTGCTCAAACTGCTTTTATTTTGTTAATGTGTAATTTGTAATGTACATCCCGCTGTTCTGTTTTCATGCCCATAAATTCCAGATAAAAACCATAAAATATGTGCTGCATCTCAGCTTGTTTCTCATTTCTAATTAAAACATTCTGTGACATGAGCAGCTTAAAATGATTAACTCGTCTGCAGTTACAAATCCAAATAAGCAGCACCTGTAAAGAGTTTATTCCTAAAGGTAAAAACAACTGTTTAAGAAGGATCATGCTGGCAAAACAGATGCTCACACGCTGGAGAGGAAACAAGGTAATATTTTTCAGCAAACACCAGCTCTGTGGTTTGGTTTTTTTTTTTCAGCAGCCCCGTCTCATTAAGTGGCAAAAAGGCTTAAATGCTTTGTTGATAAATTATGATAATTCCTGATTGCGGCTGTTATGGATAGTGCCACTCATTTGCAATGCAGCTCTTTGAATTTGTTTAATTACAATTTGAAACAAGGCAAAGAAGATTAATTAACCCACCTGGCTTGCTGGCACGTAGT
Source organism: Limnodynastes dumerilii (assembly GCA_011038615.1). NCBI lineage: Eukaryota > Metazoa > Chordata > Amphibia > Anura > Limnodynastidae > Limnodynastes > Limnodynastes dumerilii. The sequence goes on from WWET01002054.1 coordinate 150,247, forward strand.
CCTGGCTTGGTTCTGACATGCTCATATACATGTTATCGTTGTCAAACTGCAATATAAAATAACAGTTAAGTGCTTAGCAATAACTTTTGTCTTTAATACCTAATAGTCTAACAAACGCTGGCTTTTTATGGGATGATGTGCTGACACACAAAAAAAAAAGTTATTTTTCAGGTTGTGTTGTTATACTTGACTGTGGTATTCACAGAACTGGCATGTCAGTGATTTGCGGTAATTAGTGCAGTAGTAATTATACCGAGCAAGCAATAAATGAATGGTTTCCTTTCATCCACAATCTGTTACCAAACAAAATGGATCAGTGTGTGTACCAAGTATAGATGTTGCCGCTGGTCCTAATGAAGTGCTAAATAAATTGCATAGTTTCTCATGGGAGAAGGCAAATAGATTAGTTACAAAATGCATAATGATGTATTCCACTGTCTTATCTTATTAAAACAATGTATTTCTTAATACTGATTTGTAAATCAAATAAATAGGAGTGTCAGGGAGTATTACAGCAAGGAAAGAGGACATTTATTTAGAGGGCCATGTTATTCATCCGTGAAGCATGTCTTGGTGTAATGAAAATAGGAGGGAGAAGAAAGAGAATGTGCACTCTAAGACCCTGCATTTGATGCCAACCTTCTCTGTAATAATTTAGTGTTTGAAAGGATAAAAGGGCATTATTGTTGTGAAAGGTCCGTATTGTAAATATATAAGTGACACATTGTAGCAATGTGTCACTAAGATGTAGGGGAAGTGTTATTCTGCTCCTACAATCCGTATGTACAGATAATGGGGTAGATGCAGAACTAAGGACGCTAGCCAGAGACGTAAAAACACTATTTTGCATGCACTGCGCATGTGCACGGCAGATGTTATGACACGTAACTCAGAGTGTAAGGGCCAGACTACTATCAACAGCGTAACTACGAACAAAGGGGCGTGCCAGCCATATGACACCCGTAATTAGGCTTTGGAGGCGGGGTGAGGCATTTAAATCGTACAGTATGGGCGTGCTTAGGTACGTAAGTACGTGCAGCCATTACGGCTGAGTACGGCTGAGTTTTCAGACTCCAGCACACAGAAATTCCTGGAAGTCTGTATGGGCAGGCAGAGAGGGAGGCTATTTTGTAACTGACTAATGATGAGCACTATCAAGAGGGACTGGTGGGACTGGAGTCCCTGGTCCAGAGAGAGGGAGGGGGGGCCCAGTGCTGATACTCACCTCAGCTCTCCAGGAGCAAGTATTGGTGGTAGAAGACATACGAGTCGCTCTAACCAGTCTAATACTACTGATAGCTGCTGCTGGAGAGCTGTGTTAGGCTCCCTATAAGTGGGGAGGATTTCTTAAAAACAATCTTCCCTCTTCCCTCCCAATCTTCCCTCCTCATCGGCCTGCTGTGAACTGCTCCTGCAGATCCGTGGCGCTCTAGCCTTTATGTGACGTCTGGTGTGTGTCATCAAATGTGTTTCTCAACCTCGGTCCTCAGGGACCCCTAACAGTGCATGTTTTCCAAGTGTCACTGCTGGAGCACAGGTGTGTTCATTACTAACTGACACATTTGAAAAGCTCCACAGGTGCTGCTCATTATATCACTTGTGATTCTTTGAGGAAACCTAGAAAATATGGACTGTTAGGGGATGGGGTTGAGAAACACTGAAATAGAGGGTGAAGTACCACGTGCCAGGTCGCACGCCCCACAATTTCTGTCCACAGATGTTTAATTCTTACAATTTTCTTTAAATAAATAAATAATACACTTTCATTGGTCATACACCTCAAAAGTACTATTTATTATCCTTGATGCCTTAGTAAGCAAATTAAAATGTGTATATTACTACCACGAGCACACAGTTTGCTCCAAAATGAAAGAAAAAACCCAAATAGATCAATATGGCATTAAGTGGGTTTGATGGTATACAAACACACACACACATCATAGAAACACACATACACTATAAAGACACACACACACACACACACACGAAAGAGACACATCACACACATCATAGAGGCACCTATTGTAGTATCGTTTTATGTTCAGTTTTTATCTTACCTGGATGTCTTATCTCTGTAGCTGTTTGCTTTTCTTGGACTATGGCCTAGCTTTTACAAATACCTGGAATGATAACCTTTTTATACCTGCTAACAGATGGTTCTCTTCACCCTCCCATTTATAAGCTACTAATTGGCATCCATTAACATCCACACACTTATATTGCTCTGTATACTTTCCTTCACACCAAGATTTTAACTACAATTTATCTAACATTATTTGAAGTCGCTGTGTGTTTGGACGCCCTTTATATCTTTACAGAAGATAACACATTACTAGTTGTTTTTGCAAAACACAGCCTGTAAAAGAAAACATGGTGTTGATACAGAGTTTAAAGCTAGGACATCCGATGCATCTTACAATTTCACTGACGACAGTTAGTACTGAAGAGCATGCCAATTCACGTGTACATACTATACCAATTTACAAGCAGATCTGAGATAATCATCTCTGCAAATACACACTACCCCCATTTGTCCTACATTGTGACATCAGTGATTTAGATTTTTAGAACTTTTATAAAACCAAGACATCCATTGCAACCTTTTATCAGCAAAAATGAAGATCACGGGAGTGTACATACGCTTATATCGTTCCAAATGGTCTTGAATTGTATGATAGTCATATGCAATTTTACCATTATTGGCCCAAGATCTACAGAGCAAAAAGATCATATGTTTGGGATGTCAGATCATTAGATGCCTGGAAGGGACAATAATTAGAATAATATTTATATTGCTTTTTCTACTTTCTTTACTCATGTTGCTCCATCACACTACAATTAATAATCAAATAATATGGGTAGTAAAAATAAATTCAATATAATTCATATAAATCTGTCAGTTATTTATTATTTTATTGTTTGCATCTGGAATAATTTAGGTCTGAAATTGTTTGATCGCTTTCACTTTTTACAGTCTGTGGCTCTTTGTTTCTCTCTCATCTCCCTCTCTTTCTGTGTGTGT
>WWET01002054.1:161084-202877 GCA_011038615.1 Limnodynastes dumerilii
AAATAAAAACTCCCCCACTACTTCCCCTAATTCTTACCCTAACCCTTCCCTCTTACTACCCTAACCCTAACTCTCCTTCCTGGCAGCCTGACCCCAACCCTCCCTTACTTGCAGCCTGACCCTAACCCTCCCTCCCCTGCAGCCTGACCATAACCCTCCCTTACAGCCTGACCCTAACCTCACAGAAAGTGTTGACTCACCTGCCCCCTCGGTCCAGAGAGCGGCATTGGAGTGATATCTTCTTTCCGAAATTGAATGGGTGAGTATGCCGAATGGTAAGTATCGGAAAAAGGGACATTTGAAAAGTAACTTTAGTCGTATATCCCTTTTTCAGGAAGCCAGACTTTCTAGCCGGAGATTGCAACCGGTTACAGGACTTCTCCGAGCTGTACCCAACTCTCTAGAATAACCTTCCTCACCCAATAAGACTATCCTCTACTCTCCAAACTTTCCAGAGCTCCCTCAAAACTCACATCTTCAGACAAGCGTACCAAATTCCTCATCCTTCGACTACAATATTTACAACCTTTTTGATATCCAGTTTCCCTTTCTATTACATGATTTACACATACTGGACCGTATTCACACTTAAGTAAATGCAGAATCTACGTACGTATTTTTAGGATCAGATAAACTGCGCTTCCCCCTCGGATTAAAAGCTTACAATATTGAATTGGATCCAAGGTGGTAAGTATTTCTTTTTATTAATAATTTTAATGTATTTAATGAATTTGATGTATTTAATAAATAATGTTTAAAATAATATTTTTTATTAATCATTTTAATATATTTAATGTAAATAATTTTTTTATGCCCTAAATTTTATTATGTATCTAGGGGGGACATTACTATGTTGTGTTTGGCATAGGATGACAGGGCATGCTGGTGCTTGTGGTTCTCCAAGCGCCAGCATGCCCTGGTATCCTTGGGCATGCTGGTGCTTGTAACACTACAATCATCAGCATGCCCTATACTATGAAAAATGTTTTTTTTTTATTTGAGGGGGGATGGGGATTTTACTGTAAATACGGCCCTAACTGATTTGTTTACTATTGCCATAGCAATAGTAAACAAATCTATCCAATCGGCTGGCAATGTTAAAAACCCGAGTTGAACAACAACAACAACCCTTCTTTTTTCACCATCATTACCTTGGTTTCTGCCCAGATTTGGTGGTGATGTGAAATGGGTATTATGTTTTATTTATGCAACCATATAAAAGACACAATAAACAGAGGAAATCTCTTCTAAGATCATGTCCTGGATTTCAGTAAAATGCTTGAATTTAGTCAAAGGATTTTGTGCCAGGGATATATAAAGAAAAAATCTGTTATGTCCCCATACAAATAAGTGACAGGGGAAGAAGTGCAGCAATGGATACCTTGTCAATAAAAATCTTGCTTGTCAAAGTCATAAGTGGTCTTGTATTTGACCTTGTGAATTGTTATTCCTCAATACCACTGAGACTCCACTAATTATCTTCTCCTCTGATGACGGGTCATAGCTAACTTAGTTTTCCCAATGACAAACTGTGACACAAACATGCAAGCTGGAACCATGTACGCACATTAACTACTACTGATTTAATTGACTGTTCGTTAAAAAAAAGTATTGCAAAATGCAGTTGCTGCACAACCAATCTATACAAAGGTCTCCTTTAACCAAAGGTAACTAGTTCAATACTCTGTAGGAGACTATTGCCAACATAAGTGGACATCACTGGAAATGACCTATGAACTACAGCTAAACTCCCTAAATATAATATAATATCACGTATGTTACTTCTGTTCTACATAATATTCACATCACACGACACAGGGCTGGATTCACAACCCTGTAATTTTTACCATACGTTAAAAATATGCGGTCTTTAAAGACCACATATACGCAATATACGTAACAAAACACTACATAGATAGCGTAAAATAGTTACTACACATGCCTAGTAGCTAGAATCGTAAAATTAGGCACGTATGTTAAAAATGAAGGGGTTGTGAATCCGTCCCACAGTGTATGTATGTAATCTGAGTAAATTATTCAGTTGCACAAGAGTATGGTATAAAAAAGAAAATACTGTTTCTTTTACTAGGCAGTGATTTTTTTTGTAAGACAGTCAGACAAATAAAAAAATCTCTAAATAGCTCAATGAGCTATCTAAAATTTTGTATATGTGAGATATATAGAGAAGTAATGTACTTTTACAGTGTAATCAATGAAAACAGCAAGATCCACACAATCTATGATCTTTGACAAATTTAATTAGTGTATCACTGTGAAAGATCTCAGAGCTGGCAACAGTTTCCTGAATGATGGAGAAGTGTGTGCCCTTGTATGCCTGTAAGGCATTGCTGTGTTTCTACTATGATAAAAAGAAAACGTTCAGGTTTATTTTGGGCAACTGAGCAAACTATTTATTATCTGTCTAGTTCAAACTGACTATGTAAAAGCAGATGTTCTACAGATACAAAATGAAATGTGAACGTCCAGTTTAAGCTTTTTAGTATGAATAAAAAAATGTCAATATCAGTAGACAGTATAAAAATCCCCGTATGGAGTTCCATACGAGGTGTCATCCAGTTGTGTTCTCAACCCTTTGAGAACTGTCTGCATTATTGTACCCTTCTATCTTTTCTTGTTGCACGTTTTTGCAACTAAAGGAGTTAGGCTGAGAAATTCCTTGAACATTTCTGAGCCTAACTCCTCTATAAGTATTTACCCATGCATTCAGACTTGAGATGTGATCGCTCTTACAATGTCACTCACGATGAACATGCTGCTTCACACTATACCAGTCTACCAGCAGATCTAAGATCATCATCTCTCCTAATCATCATCCGAAAGAGTGGAGAATCCATACATAATGTACAGGTATCTGTCTATGCTGCACAGAAGACTAGTAGAAGACTGAGACAGATGGTCGTAGCTGCGAACACACTACCCATATTCATCGGTGATTACAATTTCCTAGTATATCATAAAACCAAGTCATCCAATGCGACCTTTCTTAACACTACAAATTGTGAGAGCTTATACACATGCAATACTGTTTTCTCTAAACCATTTTCTGATCTGTATGACTATTCTACCACACAGGACTAACAATGGCATCTGCTCCTCTTGTAGCATTTTCATAGTGTTACTAATATTATATTTATTTATTAACTAACTTATTAATGACACAATTCTATATTATATTTGAACACTCTCATAAATAAGAAAAGGAAACATATGTTTCTACCCTTTAATGCTTTTGATATTCCATTATAAGTTAAGAGAACCAAGTCCCTCTCTTTATTGCCTATAAGCAACTGACCATGAAATGTCTAAAGGAAAAGATAAATTACATTATCTTCTGTATGACTGTTGAACATGTATCTGCTGTTTATCTATGGACAGATTATATATTCATTCTTACCTAATACAATAATATATAAAAATATCTTCAATGCCATCTAATGGCTATTACTCACTTGTTTTATTGTATGACATTAGAATGATCTGTACTCTAAACCCCTTAAAAACCTGACTGATTGTGAAGTTCTTCTGTGATTATAACACAACTTGAAAGCATATTTTCTTCTTCTTAAATGAAGTAATAAATCTATTTTCTTCCTAGTGTCTTTGAATTCACATATAACACACAAATTATGAATTATTCTCCTAGAAGTATTTATGGGGAGATACCAGTGTTGTAAACTACTTTCAGACTATCACCTGATCACCTCCATTCTGCCTTCCACCTATCTAACCACACTGCATTCTAGCCTCCTCATACCACATACCACTCAATATTCATTTTCAATGACTACTTTCTACCCTGTAATATTCCCTCCCTCTGAAATCAGTTGTTTAATTGTTCTCCACTAATACCTTGGAAAACTCACTTAATATTATTTCTTTCCACTCATAACATACTGGACCTTTGTCATTTGTCTTTGTTATTGTCTTTCACCATCTGTGTTGGTCCAAATGTCTGAATATCTTTTTGCCATTTTACCATAGATGTTGTCTCGTCTTTCAAAAACCGAGCTGATCTTTTCTCGAACATGGCTACTTACCTGAGGTGCCAGCAAATTACTACTGCTGAAAGGGCCTGAGGATTTGCACACAAGTAAGAGGATGGCGTAAACACTACTGGAACAAACTGGATGGCTGCATCTTTCAACACTGCACCTCATTTGTTACCTGTATATTTATATTTCACAATAAAGTATACCTTAATTTCAGTGCTTAATCTCTTTGCTATTCTGAAGTTTTGTAATCCTCATTAAGGCCAGTATTCAGAGTACTGGACGTATAACATATACGGGTGTGGGGCTCTGGTCCGAATGGCCGATTTTCGAATCGGCCATTCCTCCTCAGCCATTTGCGAACTGGCTGGGATTTCGATTGCTATGCTAAGCTCCGTTCAGCTAAATTGTAAGTAAAAATAGTCCCTTCCCTAATTCTAACCCTAACCCTCCCCTCTCACTACCTTAACCATAACGCACCTTTCCTGGCAGCCTGACCCTAACCCTCCCTCCCCTGCAGCCTGACCCTAACCCTCCCTACTCAGCAGCCTGACCCTAACCCGCACCGATAGGTTACTCACCTGTTCCTTGTCCGGCGAGCAGTGGCGGAGGTATGACGGAGGGATAATTTTTTAACGTAAGATACGTAGATTACATAAAAAAATTACTACGCATGCACAGTAGTAAAAATTGCTAAACACCGGACGTATATGTTATATAATACGGGCCTAATTACTTGCTCCTAATATACTTGTATTGGCATTTTTGGCTACAGCATAAATCTTAATATGTTCTCTGGAAACACGTCTCTTCAACCAAGTTTATATTAAAGCCAAACCAGCTTTGTGATCTCACTAAGCCTTCTAACAGATCACCACAACTTAGCCTTATATATACAAAAACTATTGGCCTCTAAAGCTATGTTGCTGCATGGCTGTATCATATAACCTTAAGCCCATTTACCACTTCAGTATTTTTGGACCACTACAAAAAATGTTTTGTTAAACCTCATGTCTCAAATTTCTATTCTCCTGTAAATTAGAGGCCCTCTTACCTCGTTGACCGTTTGTTATTTCAAAGTTTAATTTAATTATTGCGTTTGCTCAAACTTTAAAATACCATATAATAAATGTTAATTATTACAATAATAATAATTCATAGTGAATTCTGGACGGAACAAGCAAAATATGTAGCAGTCGCTGTCAGCACTCATTATGAATGATCTATATAATGTGGATGCATTCTTCATGCAGCAAAATGATCCCTATTGCAACTGACATACAGTATTCACCATACAGCTAAATACAGCTGGGGCGGAATGAGCAACTGAAGCATGACGTGTACTCAGTGCAGTACCACTATAAACTGTTTTGTGATATTTTGCCCTGTTCCGTTTTATGCCTCTCCAGGCTGATACATGAGACTAGAGAAAATCTATTCAATTCCCAAAGACTGCAACATGTCGTGTGTTATACTTCCTGCAAAATTGCACAGTTTTATTATTATAATTATCTAATTATGATTTACAGTTTGTAATAACTGGATAAATACATTTAATTAAGTCTATCTTAAATAATGGTAGTTAATTCATTACAATATCCAATAACTACATATATACATACAGTAGCATCAACTTGACGGGTGTAATAAAGTATCCTTTTTTTAATCTTTGTAGTCTTAAATAATGATTATCCAAAGTGCTCAGATTATTTGTAGTTTATAATTTGAAAAGTAGTTATAGCATTAAAAGCCTATCTGATGTGTGAATTTATTTCAGGGTATTAAACTATTAAATCAGGTTGTTCGTGAAGTTTGGTACTGAGACCAGGCAATGTGGTTTGCATTGGGGGAACTTTGGGTGGTCATTGATCATTGTCACCATAGGCGTATCTATAATGGGTGCAGGGTGTGCAGTGCACACAGGCCCCTCAGAACAGGTGGCCCTGTGGCATTCATCCTGCACCCTGGGTTGGCAGGGGAAGGGGGCCATACAGCATCTATTTTTTCCCTCTAAAATACCCCGGAGGGAAGAAATAGATGCCAAATTAGTCCCCCTTCCCCTGCGGTGGGACTGTACCGATTAGTAGGGTGGAAAAGGGGCGGAGTCTAACACCGCTGTAAGCCATGCCCCTTTTCGGCCTGCAAAACCAGTTTTGTCTCAGGTTCTCATATTCGTTTTACATAACTACTTGAAAAAATGCAAATAAATAATTTCATGAAAAGTTTAGTTGGTAGATTTTCTGTTTATTTATCTTTATTCATATATTATTATTATTATTATTATTATTATTTTTACTACAAAATTAGGCTGGAGATGCTGGTCTAGTGTGCAACTGTGAGTCCCCTCACAGCTGAAATTCCGTTATGTATATATTGTGTATATGTTTATATATGAAAAATTAAGTGATGCGCTAGAAAAAGTTCAAAGAGAGTCATAGGTAATTGAATAAAAAAGTATATTTATTATCAGCAACAAATAATAAAATGCAATTAAAAGTAAGCTGAATAGTAATTAAAAACCAATAACTCTGAGGTACTGGAATGGAGTATAGTGTGGTGAGTCTCACCAATAATATACAGCACAAGAATAACAAATTTGTAACAACAAATTTCTAATCATATAAAACACTGTGTATGTGTTCAAAAAGGGCTAATTACAGCAGCTAAGACAGGGTGGTGGAATGATCCCCGACCAGAGACTGGTGTAATTGTATTGCCTTCAATATTATACCACCAAATATCATGCAGGAGGTTAGTACACAGATAGCAAGCTCATAATTGTAGGTAGAGAAAATATCAATTGAATGGTGCGGCTCTTCTCAGATGCCGTTGGTAGAAATGCTGAGAGACAATTAATAACAATGCTGTAGTTGTATTGCCTTCAATATTATACCACCAAATATCGTTCAGAAGGTTAATACACAAATAGCAAGCTCATAATTGTGGGTAGAGGAAATATCAATTGAATGGTGCGGCTCCTCTCAGATGCCGTTGGTAGAAATGCTGAGGGACAATTAATAATAATGAGCTCCGTTTGTGAGGAGATATATGATAGAAAGCAAATAGTGCTGTCCGGAAGGATAGGGATCCGAAGTAATCACCATATAATGGTCCCGTATGATATGTGTACCAAAGTATCAGCTTCTCTGTGACAACACGCCGCAAGCGTGTAATTGTCGGCAGCAGCCGGATAATAAACAGAGGTGTAGAGCTCCGGTAAAACTGATATGGGAAGTAAAATCAGACTCCACGTTAAATTTATATATGTATATATACGTTTATACTGCAGTGAAACATCGTTTAGCCTAAGAGTAACTAAGTTCAAGCACTTAACTAGGTCTAGATCCAGCCCATTATCCATAATCCATTAAGGTTTACAATTGATTAACAATGTTAGCTTACCTATTATGGTTTATAAATATATTATACTTAAAATCCATTAAAATATTTTGCAGTAAAATATAATTGGGAATTATGCATACATAATGCTATTGGATAATGTCTGTAGAAAATATCAAGCTTTTCATAACTGTAATGGGCGGTGATGTCTCCATTCAGTCCATTCAGGAAGAGTACAGTATATTTTACTAAAAGAAGCAGTCTGATAATTACATTTCTTTTATATATATTTATTTTCCACTCTGTAATGTGCATAATAGGGATACTATGGCAACCATAGTCCATTAGCAAATGATATTGTAAGCAGTGAGTCTTTGAAACCCCCTCAGAGATCTGTTTTGATCGTGATATCCATCTCCTCCACCGTCTCATGATCACGACAATAAGGTAATCATATGTTCAATTATATAATTCTGATTTCCCTTAGTCAAAGGCAATGTTGCTGTCCAGAGCATGTGAATAGACCAGTCTGTATTTTCTTACCAGTGGGTATGTCCATTGGTATTTACAAAAACCTAGTTTCTACCTTGATAAATTAATTAATAATTGAAGTGTTTTTTTTTTTAAGAAAACTGTTTTTTTTTAGATTTATAAATAGGGGTAGGATCCGCAGATGAGAATAATAGCCCACTTTGGCTTTGGCATAAGTGAGCTGTATGGACTGGAGGGCGCATGCGTTAGTTTTACTAATGCAACTATCATCGTATAGTTCCATACAATAGTAATTAAGTAGAAAAGGGCTGTGTTTTCCCTCCGCATGCTAAGGTGGACGGGGGGAAGCATTTCAATATCACAATGTGGGATGGATGTCCTACTTACAAGCGAATCAGTGGTCGTACGGACCGCTGATCCGCAAGTGTGACATAAGGCTTCCTTATGGGGAATCTGGTCCATAATTATTTATTTATTAAAACTTGTTTATGACTTCCTATAAAAGGAACTTGTATAATTAATACAAATGAGCGTAGTGTAAAACTGAAGAGCCACTACAACTGTAAAAATAATTGAAATGACAATTAGGATTACAGAAATGAAAGAAGAAAATATATATTATTACTGTAATTAAAACATTCTTTACACTGTATTGGAAAACATATTTTTCATTACTCTGTTTTCAATTAAGTAAGATTAGCATTAATTTAAGTCCAAGTGCATTACTGTTAAAAAAAAAAAAAGCAAGACATAGAACAGCTCTCTTGGCTCTATTTGATTTGAAATATATATATGTGACATTTTTGCTTTATGAATCACTGTATAATTACTTTACAAAAGACATCTGCAGGTGAAATTAAACCAGTGATCAGCAATAAATCACTCTAGCCTTAGATTTTAAACATAAGCATTTGTAGGTTTATGAAATGCTACTCATGTCACGCTTTCTTCGCACATTAATCATAACTGTGTTTCTTGTCCATTAATATCTACCAGGTGAATTTTTTTTCTAAAATAACTGTCTATTTGTTGACTAAACTCAGATGGACCATTACTATCACTAAAACATTTAACAATGTTAACAATTTAACAACACTAAAGAGAAACATAGAGGTCTTGCCCATAGCAACCAATCCGATTCTAACTATCATATTCTAGATTGTACTGGGTAAATAATAGCAATAATCTGGTTGCTAGGTGCCATTCCTCTATTCCATTGTATTAAAGATATAATAAAATTAATGAGAAATATCCATAATTCTTGGGGCTATTTTGATCTTTTTAATTTGTTGCAGATTTATTTAAAGTGTGGTATTAGTCCGATTGCTGCGATTATCTGACTGGCGGACTGTGAGGTCAAAATAATTAATTGCAGCACAGTGCTGAATTTTTACACTCACTTATGACAGTAAAACTAATACTATGGGCTTTAACGCCCAAAATTTGTTAATAAACATAACTGATAATAAAGGTCCTCCCTTTATAGCAACCAGAACTAGTGTTTTATAATAACTATTGTTAGGCCACATAGTGGAGACTCAGTGTAGGTTCACCCCAAAATGATTCCTGGCACCCAAAAAATAAGTGTGCATCTGATCAGGTCCTAAGAGTGCACCTATATTAAGTACTCACTAGACTTGACACACAATACAGACCCTCCAACATGACCCATTCCATTAGGTACAATTGAATCTGTTCCTAAGCTTCCAGCTGTCACTCACCTGGTTTGAATGAATTAACTGATATTTAAAAAACTATTTGTCTCTTCAACACAGGTGGTTATCATAGTAACTGACAGTTGGAAACTGAGGAGCAGAGTATTTTTTACCTAATGGAATGGATCATGTTGGAGGGTATGCACAATAGCGCCCCATGAGTTACCATATCTAAGAATCATACAAAGAATTAGAAACACGACTTGAAAATCATTTTATTCAGAGGCCTTATTCTAGATCTTCAGATTTTATAATTGGAAACAGAATATATATGTAAGGGGCAACTCTTTGAACCATATATGCCCCTGAAACTCAATGTGACTTGATAAAAAACTAACCGGAAACAACAAATATCTACTTTATTCTAAAAACAGGAAATCATTAAAACTTACAGTGCTTTCTGCAGCATCAAATATATTGGATTAGTATTAATTTTTATACATAATAATAATAAAATAATAATAATAATAATAACTGATTACTTTTAGTTCCATGATACATAAAAAAATACCATATAAAACAGTAACATCAACTTAGCATTGTAAACTATGCATATATTAACTATAGACATACTCAGTAGTAAAACTGTGGTTTTATTTTTATAATAGATGACTTGAAAATACATTTAAAATGTAAAAATGTTCAGTTCCAGGAACAAATAACAAAAACATGATTAGCTATTAAATAGAAACCCTATTGCAGTATATATATATGTGTGTATATATATTTTTTTACAAATCTGAGATGATTGAAAGATTTCTATTTAAATGCAAATGAATTTTTGGAAAAAAAAAAAAAAAAGATCCACTATTTAGTGTACTGAAAAGAAAAGAAAAGAGGGGAAATAACATAAAAGAGGGGGGAGGCAAAAGTATTTTTTAGGTAACAACATTGTGGTTTATCAAGTTTAATGTTGAAAGCAATAACCACAATCTATTTTCTTTGATCAGTCCACAGTGGTTTACGAATCTGTATTTATGTAGTGCGGTGCAGGTCTGCAATGAAGACTATATTTCTTAGGATAGTTGGTTAACCTCTTTACCCTTTTTTTCTTTTACAGCATTAACAAACTCCTACATATCAAATAATATGTCTTAAAAAAAAATAAAAAGCACTGGATGATTCAACCCAAATGCCAGCAGGAACTGGAAGGCATGTGGTACAATAGGATATGAAAACATCTCAGAGATGAACAAATTCTGTTTGAATATTTTTTATTTATCTTTTCATTTTTATTACATTATTCGGGCTCAACACAATACGGAACATAAAAAAAACAATTTTTTTTACTGTTTCTATTAAATACAGTGCTTCACGGTATCATTAAAATGAGTGAAATATAGTGCATATTATGTCGGAAACAGTCTTCGAAGAAATGGAAATGACTGCATTCTATTGATTCAAGCATGGCATCGTTAGACATAAGTCATCAGGAATGACACTTTCCAATACATAAAATGTGACATCTGGTCTTACAAATGCACTATCCTAGCTGTAAATCATCATAGAGGGAAACAGTTCAATGTCATTTCAGCCAGTGTAAGCTATGGTTTACAACTGAGAGATAAAAATAGTCATACGATTACCATGACACCTAAACCACTTTTCAACTGCAGTATTCTATGTTCTAATTTATCTTAGGGGGACGGACAATCAATTTCAAACAACTACTGCAGTTTCCTAATCAAATAAGCAGTCATTTTACTAGCCCCCTACCATCTTTATTTTGCTACTGTTTTCACCGCTCTTAATAATGCAGACTTTTGTACCCGGTACCCCTATATACACACCCTATTTTCTGTGTTCCTATAATGCTAAGAAAGAAATAATACCAGCATAATAATTTGTACTTAATAAAATAAAATGCATGGAAGGCATATGCAATTTATCACACACTGCATGTAAACTGAGGAATGTGTCTGTTTTTTATTATATCTACTGTCTTTTGTAACACAAAAAAATGGTCACAAATACTGTATCTTTGATTATGAAGGAAATCTGTAATTCAAAATGTCAGTGTAAGCTTTGAATATAACATGAAATTATGTCTCCTCTTTGATATTTTAATTAGTTAAGCCTATATTAATTTTTAATGAAGTGTCCAAAAAGAATTTCAAATATCATTCAATGATTAATTTCATGTTTATTAAAGAGTGAACAGTTTACAAATAACATTCTGTAATTGCCTTCTAAACTACTAGTGCAGTACATTCTCCTCTTCATAGTTTTACTATTGGGCCATGTTGATGAACATAATAAATAATAAGACTGTAATATATTTTTCATGAATCGCCCCATTGGCGCAATTAAACCTAAACAAGTTTAGAAGATATATTATATAAATAATAATAACTTTTACATATATAATAATAAACAATGCAATATGGCACATATTTAAGTCGGTGTTGGCAACGTTTGGGTATGGGTTGCCAGTACGAACGGCCCTTTTTCAAATTTTGTATAGTTTCGGAAATCGATTGCTTCTGCCTCGTTGAGGAGAAGCAATGGATGTTCCTGAGAGCGAAAGTCTACATGGTGAATGGAAAGTATTTTTATACCCTAACCCTTATCCTAACCCTCCCTTTCAACTACCCTAACCCTAAACTCCATGCAGCCTGATCCTAAGACTCTCTTCCTGCAGCCTAACCCTAAGACTTCCTTTCCCGCAATTGAACCCTAAGACTCCCCTCCCCGTAGCCTAACTCTAACACTCCCTTCCCTGCAGGCTGTATGCTGATCAGTATACTTACCCATTCTTAAAAAAAAATTGAAAATGGCTGCCTTTTTTTGAAATAGAGACAGCCGAAAATCAGTTCTCAGCTGTTTCTACTTCTAAAAGCAGCATTTCGAGGATGTGACTCCCATCAGCAACGTTTCTACCTTGCTTTGGGAATTTCTGCGGATGTATAAAATATGGGGTCAATATCATCCTCTCTTTCCACAAGGTTCTCAGAAGAGCATTAGCGCCCCCTGGATAGCTATTAATTTTGAGAAATTTGTACACATTTTAGGCCACTCCCCCCCAACATCTTTTACTGAAATTCAAGCAAAACATGACCTTCCTAGTGCCCTGTTGTTCAGATATCTTCAAATCAAAGGGTTTGTTCAGTCTCAAACTAGGAAATCTAGGATACGTACATATACCTCTATTGAGACATTATGTAATAACAGGGCTGTTCAAAAAGGTACAATCTCCACACTATACAACTCCGTCTTGGTGTCTGATTCCACTGACCGCCTCACTTGCGAGTCCGCTTGGGAGGGTGACTTGAACCGAGTTTTGGATGAAGAGGATTGGGAAATTATACGGGAAGAGATTGCAAAGGCATCTATAAGTGTGTCCATCCGTGAAACTAATTTTAAAATTTACTCCAGATGGTATCTTGTTCCTGAAAAACTACACCGCATGTTCCCCCAGACCCCAGCAACTTGTTGGAGATGCGGACGAATGACAGGCTCCTTTCTTCACATCTGGTGGGATTGTCCTCTTATTAGTGAAACTAATTAAAAAATTTAGACATTAATTCAACAAATATCTAATTTATCTTTCCCAAAAGACCCATGTCATGTCCTGTTAAATTTACCTCCACCTGACCTTAGTAAACAGGACCTAAAGTTAATTACATATATTATTAACGCTGACAAAACCCTCATAGCACGGAACTGGAAATCATGTACAATCCCGACCCGAGCCTGCTTAGTCAATAGAGTCAATTATGTGGCATTCATGGAGTATATCACAAGCCTCCAAAATAACACAGTCCACAAGTTCCATTGTGTTTGGTCTCCTTGGTATTTTGCGACCAATCAATCAATGCCTGGTCTTCTGTAACTATATTTAAAGGATGGTGTGCCCCCTCTTCCTACCCCCTGCCCCCACTTCTTCCTTACCCCCCCCAACCTATAACCCTTGACCTTACCCTTTACCTACCCCCCCAATCATACTTTGAGTTTTTATGGGTTACAAACATGTCTTCAAGCACTGTTTTCAGAAGTGTTTTATATAGAAAAATGTCAACTCAACATGTCATTGTTTTAACCTCATTTTGTCCAATGACTTTTGTTATATTTTGCATTGTATTGTTAAATCTTCTAAAAAATCTACAAAATAAAAGATAAAAATAAAAAAATATGAGGTCAATAATAATAATCATTGTGCAGGATTATATAGGGCATATGAAAGAAATAAAATCATAAAAACCATAAATAAGCACATGCGATAATAACAAGATGGTATTTATAAGCTTTTTTGTGGTTTTTATGATTTTATTTTGTTTGTCTCAGAATTCAGACTTATTTTATGAATTTAACGGTCTATGTACTTTTTACCTTGTGTTACACCTTTATCTATATGTACTTTGGCCATAATGGCCCAGATTCAGACATATGACGCTTTGGCTACTGACGCAAACTTGCATAAATAAGCCAAAATGTACCATGTGCACATGTTCACGCCAGATGTTACTATGCGAATACCCGGAGAACTGGCAGACAAGGCGGGACATCACCTCCACTTGCTTAAACTCTATAAGGTGGGTGGAGGGGAGCAAATAAATGGCCAAATGTGGTCTGTGTTACACAAATGTGGTCTGTTGCCCAAACCGCTGATGTGCACAGTACACTTAAGGTAGGACTATGGCAGAGTAAATGTCGCCATGTCAACCTGTGAGTAGGGAGTGACACGGTAGGTCACTTCTTTCTTGAGAGAGGACTTAAAACAGTCTGCATCTGGTCCTATGTTTGTATTGGATTCCTTCGTATATGTAAAGGATCACTGTACATTTTAACAATTCCAGTATGTGATTTATTGTAAGTGATCATCTACATTATAGAGGGGACTCAAAGTGCCTCCAGGATAATTAGCCAATAAACTTTAATTGTCCTTTTTTCTTATTGCAATGCAATTTCCAAGTAGCTAGTAGTATTAATGTTGAGATCTTAATCCTTGAGAAAGAATGTGAGAGATCTAAATGCATTGGTATAGAATATATACTATTCCTAAAATAGAGCCACCTGTATTCCTGAGAAGCACAGTCTGGCCTGTATAGTCTAATATAATAAGCGCTTTTGAAGACATAATTCTTGTTGCGTCTTCCAAATACCTTGTGAGTGCCTTCTATTTTATCGATACACACACAACGTTTGAATACATTTACTGCACTATAAAGCGGCCTCCTGTTTTTCTCTGCTTTTGTCCGCGTTATTTGTCCCTGACAATACACGGTACCGGAGATCACGAGACCAGAAAACTGAAGTAGGACAGTGCGAAAGAAGACGCGCAGCAATAGAAACAGGATGTCTGCTATGCAGGAGAACTTTGAGTTTCGTCTGTATTGACATAAGGAATATATACTTATGTCCATTACGAGCAGTTTTAATCATCCACTTGTATCTGCTCCATCTTGCACACAACACACTGCTTTGAGTGGAGACTGTATACTGAACTTTAAAGACCATAATCTATGCATTCTGTACTACAGACTTTGAGTTGCAACGTATCTGCGAACTAACTTATCTTGTGACTGGTATATTTTGTGCATACCATTTTAATGCAAACTGATTCCACTTCAGAATGTATTTTTGCAGGACTTGATAGATTTTCCAACCATTTCTATCTTATTTGTGTGGTGCCATAATATCTGTTTTTATGATGCTACTGTATTGCTTGTCATGAGAGGTGCTCTGGTTTGTTGGTTGGTGCTACTACATAAACATGCTAGCATATACCATATACCATACCATACCATATACCATAACCATTGCTAGCATATACCCCAAGTTCTACCTTCTACCTTCTCCCATTCTCAAGAACAAAAATAGGAGACCTTAGAACTTGAATGCACCTCGTAGCCTCTGAACCTTCAAGTACAACCTTAGAACTCACCTGTTGAGGTATAATTTTTTATTTCAGTACGCTACGTTAAAATGTGTATGCTTCTCTTTCCATAACCATAGCCCTGTGTCATGATACTAACATTATGGGCTTGATTTACTAAGCTGCGGGTTTGAAAAAGTGAAGATGTTGCCCATAGCAACCAATCAGATTATCCCCCAGGTCTTCAAGCGTTCAGTCAAAACGCACCTGTTCAGGCTAGCCTACCCCTCCTCCACTTAACATCCTCACTGCATCCTACATCTAACCCTTCTCTTCCTTCCCCCTCTCCTCCACTCACACCAGCAATCCACTTCCTTCCTCCTCCTTATGTCTTCTGTAAGTTTTTCCCTTCCACATAGTGTGTTAGCTCATGTGAGCAGGGCCTTCCATCCTAGTGTTGTTCATTACTCCACCACTCCCCCCTCACTTATACTCATACCCTCTTGTCTCCCTCTGCTACCCTTTTACCCCAACCCCACCTGGTGGCTCCCTCTCAACCTCTCACTGCGCTCTGTCCCCTGCTCCCTGATCTTCCAAGCTTGACACCTCACATTTTGCCTTGCGCTCTGTGCTTGATTCACTTTATTTTTGATATTTTTAGTCATATTGGCCCAGATACAGAACAATGCTTCTGTATGAATTTACACCTGGCGGACACGTAAAATTGCGATTTTGTATGTGCTGCGCATGCGCAGGGCAGATGACACGATATATACCGTAACGTAACTCTGAGCGTATGGGTCATTCACGTATTTGCTGTGTAAATTCATATCATGGGGGCGTGCCATTTTTATGTGAGCCAAAAGTACCCTTAAAATATGCAATGTAGGCGGGGGTTTTCATTTAAAGTGTCATATGGGCGTGCTTAGCTGCGTAAGTCCGTGTTGCCTATACGTACGTGTGCGGAAGATAGCGGTTACGCGGCCAAAAGTTAAGGTAGGGTTTGAAAAGCGGAAATCGGTCAAAGTACGTACACTCAAGGGGTGTGCCTAGGGGAGTGCTTAGAAGGTACGCACACATAAATACGCTACGCTAGTAAACGGATTGCAAGCGGAGTTCTGGATCTACCTATTGCATTTATATATACTATGCTGTCCATCCCTACCCTGTATGTCTGTACTGTATTTTGTTGTGTTTTGTACGGCGCTGCGGACACCTTGTGGTGCCTTATAAATAAACAATATTAATAATAATAATAATAATTCTAGCTTTCACTTTCCTTTTTACATACTAGAAAATGTCATCTAGAATCTGATTGGTTGCTACGGGCAACATCTCCACTTTTCCAAACCCGCAGCTTAGTAAATCTGGCCCTATATGTCTGGATCCTACAAACCACTGAGCACCTTATTTTGCAACCTGGTTATAAGTAGCATTAACCTCATGTATTAGACACTACTGCCCTACAGATTGTAAGCTTTTGAGCAAGGTTGTCTTAATTCCAAATCAACCAAACCTATTTTATGCTTGTATATAATTGAAAGCACTATGTAATATACTGCCTCAATATAAATCAAACAAACCCTGTTAATGAATAATTGTTTGCCATACTTTATCATAGTGATATCATCCTGAGAACTGCCAAGTATCTAATATTTTTAGATAAAATGGCAGCATATATGTTAGAAATACTTTCTCAAAAATAGCTTAAGAGATTGCTTGGTGAAACTTAAGTGGAATCATGAATATATATATATTTAAAATTGTAGCTGGCAATTTTGTTGTACTAAACTGGGGTACTAAATTGGGTAAATAAAACGAGACATATTCAGACATAACCCATCAAAACAATAATATTTTTGGAATCAATCATTGATTACCAACCAGTTTACTTACAGTATAATATAAACTGTCAACTGATTTCATGTATATTATTAAGCTTAGTAATACACAAATGTTTTATAATATTGCTATTTTTATCGATATTTGCTAATTTAAAAGATTTGCTTTATTTACACGGATAAGCTATAACAATTGATTATATTAGTATATTAGATACAACAATATGATCTAACTAAGTTCAACACAGTTGATAAATGATGCAAACAATTAACTAAATAAATGAGGCATCTTTAACTTTATTCAATAATATATATATAAAACACAAAAAAATTGTAAAATTGTCTGCCATGAAGAAAATATGACTTATACTACAAGGTCACACAATAAAAATTCTCTGCTATATCCAGTGCATGAAATGGTTCTCAGATTGTAGTCAGGTATAATATATTATGCTGCTCTGTTTCATATATTTTTGTATTGCTCATTTCCATCATCTGTGGTTTGCACAATTTGAACGCCAAGAATGGATCTCTTAACAGTCATCTGCAAACTCATATAAATGAATGGATTACCACTGACCTCAATGTATTTACATGCTGATACAATATCAGTAAGAAGATTGCTTACACTTAAGTCTCTGCAGGCAAAGGCAGCACAGAGATGCAGAGATATGTTTTAAAGCATTAAACATTTCATTATTAAATAATAGAAATGTACACATTAAAACACAAATCACTTTAAAGGAAACTATAGCTGGATTTTAATCTTACCAGTTAGTTATTCTTCATTAACAATCTGTAGTTTCTAAACTCTCAGTACAAGGCAAACTAATTGTTGTAGAGACTAAGGTGGCAGCTATGTTTATTAAGGGAATTACAGTTGTACCCAAGTAATTGTACACCAATGAAATTGCCATCACGCTAAACATTGTCAAAAATACAAAGCATGCTACATTTTAAACCTATCAGACTAAAGCCTGGAATATAGTCAATGGTGAAATAACCATGGCATGGTGGGTGCCATTGTCCCACCCACACTCATGGTACTAGGTGCCTCCTGTCCTCCGTTCTTTTATACTACTTTCACACAGCAAAAACTGGTGTTTCTGAATCCAGGTTATTACTGTGTCCCAGCTCTTTATCCGTTTTCTTTTTTACACTGGGCAATATCCCTGGTTTTTGAACTCGGGTCTGCCCTAGCAGTAAATGTGAGTCATCAATTTGATAACTCATGTCCATAATCCCCCCAATCACTTTCTTTCTGTGACATCAGAGTTGAAAAAACCTGGGTCTCACCTTTCATACTGGAGGCTACCCAAGTTGGACCCGGGAATAACCCTCCAATTGTCCCAGGTCTAACTCACGGGTCATTTGACTCGGGTAGAGGCAATCAGACCCTTTCACACTGAGCCTCGACCCGGGACATCAGGGCTTGCCCCTGCTATATCTCAGGTTTTTGGCCCAGTGTGAATTGGGTATAAGAGAGAGGAAGTCAGAGTTTCCAGAAATAAAAGGCGCTTTTAGAAAAAGGGACAGTCGAAAGCTCATTTTCGGCTTTCTCTATTTTGAAAAGACATTTTTATAATGGATAAGTATGCCGATCGGCATACAACCCCTTCATTTTTTGGAAGCCGCCCGTTCGACCCTCTGCAGACCCCACTGGAGAGGTGAGAAACCTCCCCGGGAACTTTTAGGGTTAGGCTCTAGGGGAGAGAAGGTTAGGGTTAAGGTCATGAAAGAGGAGGGTTAGTATTAGGGTTAGCCTGTTGGTATGGAAGTCTTAGGGTTAGGCTACGGAGAGGAGAGGCTTAAGGTTAGGCTGAAGGGAAGAAAGTCTAAGGGTTGGCTGCAGGTAAGGGAAGGTTAGGATTATGGAAAGGGAGGGTAAGGGTTGGGAATAGATTTATACTCACCTTTCGGAACAGTGTCTTCGGTGTGCCAGGGATCAAATGCTTTGCCTCCTCATGGGAAAAGCAATCAATTTCCAAGCCCTTCTGAAAAAGGGCCAAACCCGTCAGACCTACATCACCACTCATCACTCATATATTTGCTCTAGGGCCCAGTGCGGATAGGATTTTTCTCTCCATTGAGGTACAATTAAATCCTGGAAATCAACTGTGCAAAAGAGAGGCGTATAGGCCAGAGATACTTGAGATGAAAGGTTACTTTTAAAATTACAATTTCAATATGGAATTATTCTTAACTGCTCTTATTAACCTTGAATACCATCTACAAATTAAGATATCAAGATTTGCCTATGACAAAAGATTAAAACTAGCTAACGAGTCAAGAATGAAACAGGTAGATAAATGTAAAAGAATTCATAGAAGTTATTGAAAATATTTCAACATAAATAGAATTAGAATAAGAGCTGAAATATTGTTATGTTACTAAAAACCGAAGTCAAACTTCTGGAAATGAAAACATATATTTAAATTGAGGATACATTTTATAACTAAGTGCACAATTATGACGTAGCGTATTTACTCATCCCATAACTACAAGCATTGCTGGATGCCATATGTTTAGTGCTCTGTGTCCAAGTGTTCTAACTGAAGTTTTCTATTAAGCTATGTTTCTACGTATATAACACCTATTTAATTATCATGCCAATCACACGATTCCAGACCTTTGGATCGATATCTCAGAAGAGATATAGATGATTTTTCTGATAAAAAATTGTTAAATTGGATGATTTGGTTTTATGAATGTCCTAAAAATCACAATCACGGTGGGAAGATGTCATACAAATGTGGGTAGAGTCTGTGGAATATGTCCCAACTTTTTTAGTCTTCTGTGCAGCATAGCCAGATATCTATACAGTGTGCACGAAGTTCAAATTGTTTTCAGCAAATGGTTATAAGAGGTGATGAGCTGAGATTTGCTTGTCATTCTTATCAGGACTTGCAATCATCAGTGAAATTGTAATCTCGAGTAGTATTGTAAAGGTGTGTATTATTATTATTGCTTATTTATATAGCGCCACAAATTGTCCGCAGCACTTTACAGAGAACATTAGACATTCACATTAGTCCCTGCTTCTATTGGAGCTACTTATTAAGGTCCCTAAAACATGCAAACAAACACACACACACACAAATACACACACACACACACACACACACACACACACACACTAGGGTTAATTTTATTCAGCAGCCAATTAATCTACCAGTATGTAGTAGGTGTGTGGGAGGAAACTGGAGCACCCAGAGGAAACCCCCGCAGACATGGGGAGAACATACAACTCAACACAGATAAGGCCTAGTCCAGGAACCAAACTCATTTCCTCAGCTGTGAGGCATAAGTGCTACTCACTGAACCACCGTGCTTGCCCCAAGATTTACCTGACAATCAAAATGTTTATTTAGTAACATGACCTTGTTCTTTATTGTTTAAGGACCTATCACAAATCCAGCAATGTAAAATTGAATAGATAAATTTAAGTATATCTGAGATAATTATTTACAGTGGTCTCTCAGAAATGGTTGTGGGTCTCCGTCACAAATGGCCCTATTTCGATAGGGCCGTTCTCACATAGTCAGTTCCGAACTGGCTGGGAAATCCATTGCTTCTGCCTCAGAGAGGCAATGCAATCAATCCCCGAAGCACCAAACATGGTGCTCCGAATGGTAAGTTTTCTCAGTCCTTTCCATAATCCTTACCCTCCCGTTCTATTACCCTAACCCTAATCCTTCCTTCACCGCAGCCTGACCCTAACCCTCCCTTCCCCGCAGCCTGATCCTAACCCTAACCCTCCCCTTCCACGGCCCTAACCCTCCCCCTAACACTAAATGTCCCCAGAGTGGTTACTCAACTCTCCTGCGTTGGGTCTGGTGGCGCTGCCGAAAATGAATGGGTGAGTATGCCGATATGGCTGCTATTTCAAATAGAGACAGCCAATAAAGAACTTTCGGCTGTCTCTATTTCAGAAAGACAGCGATTGTAGCGGGGACTCACACTGTTCAGAAATCTGCTGCAGTCCAGTTAAAGAAATACTCCCCCTTACACCATTTTTGTTTTTAATTCTGAAATATAAATAGATTTAAGGGTTATGCATTCATTCATTTTTATTTGGCTGTTTGAAAAGAGAAAGTGAAAGCGTTAACACAATAGCATACAAATAAGTGCAGCCTAAGACTAGAAAATTCCTAGAAGTCATCCTAATAAAGGACTGCACACCTAATTAACTCACCTTGACTGAGTAATGATTTTTGTGTATTCTTGTTTAGTTTGCCCTTAGGTTTAGGAACCATGGCTGGATCCAGACCTATGGGCGACTTACAGGCGCCCAAGGTCATTACAGCCGGCATCGTAGCGTGGGGTGCACGCCCCGTGCACGCCCCGTGCACTCCCCACTAAAGGTAGTAAAATCTGGACACTTACGTGTCCAGATTCCTACCTTAACATTTCCGACTTGGCCGTAAAGCCGCAGACCTTGTCGTAACACTACTACCCCTGCCCGGGCCCTAATTTAAATGCCTATCTCCGTCTATATGGCGGAGATATGGCAAACATAAAAAGGGGGGACAGCTCCTTTTATGTAACAGCCAGCGTACATAACAGCCGGGCAATACTCTAGCGTAAGAAGGATGTGTGCATGCGCACAACCTTCTTGACAGGAGAATTTACTCAATCGCCATGCGTAATTCCCCTGTCGGACGTAGCCCAGGATCTGCGCCCATAACACTAGCATAAGCAGAAATTCAGAGAAACGTTTACATTTCAGAATGAAGACAAATACTGCTTAGTATTATATGTATCAACCTCTTGACACTTCATACAGAGTGCAAATTATGTTAATTTTCATATCATATAATAATATCTTTATACAATTTTAATAAGTATTAATTAACTGAACTGAAACCCCCTTGTCAACTATTGTGTGGTGTAGCAACTATATATGACTTTTGTATTCATTAAATAGCTAATTATTAATCCCTGAAAATAAGATGAAATTGACACTGGCACATAATCTATAATTATTTTTTTATTATATAATTATTTCTTTGGGACTGTTCAATGGCGGACTGTTAACATACAGTAACCATTGTTACAGCTTTTATTTTTCGTATTAATACCTCTTTCAACACAACTTTACAAAGGATAACAACCGAGACTTCCAATTTCTTGCAATACAGGAAGAAAGAAATTGAGGATTCTCAGTAAAATGTAAGCCTGCCCTTACCCTAGTTTCCAAACTGTGCAGGATTGCAGATCAGAACATCCTGAATGTCCCTACAGTGTGCACTGCCCTCAGATCTTAAAGTGCACATCCCAGGGAGAGGGAATGTAATTTTATATAATGTAACATTTCTACATGACCCCACCAGAATACTCCTTGGTCTATGCTAGGGTATGTTCTCTTTTATGACTGAACCTAAGGGTGGGGGAGTGTTATTTAAAATATTTTATTTTATATTTGTATTTACACACACGCACACACATACAAAAGTTCATCAATAACAAGATAGTAACTAATTGCACATACAACATACAGAGTTTATATGGGTCATGTAAATTTATATATGTGACGGATTTACCAGGAAGGGCAACCTTAAACCCTAAGTTTATACACACATATGATAAATAATATCAAAAACAGCCATATACTGTTTCTATAACAGCAAGCGACAAGACCTCATGGACAGCATATTATTTTATTTTAATTACAGGCAAGCAATACACAGAGATGACTTGCATAGAGAATTCAACTTACTGTTTAACAGTTTCTGACTAATTTTATTAACCTGTACATCTGAAAGGATCAACCCCCTCTGGGTTTAATTAGAAGAAAATTCAATTTAAATCTAAATGTCAACAGTGGTTACTAATTATGGCAAGGATCTAGTCGAGACATCCCGTCTACAATCAGGCAAGTACCCTGTTAACAATTAACAGCTCTTTTTGACTTAAGAGTGCAATAGGATTTTTATAAATAAATACAATTCAGCCTGGGACACTACTAATATTACCGAGCACCTACTGCTAGGTGCAGACATGCAGAAGAATATGCCAAATTAAATTACACCAATTCCTCAAACATATAGCTGAATAATAAGCAGCTAAGAAAGTAGGTCAGGGTCCCAAGCAATAGACCACTTCCCATCCCCCAACATGCAAAATAAATATCCTCACAGCCTCTGAGTGGAAATCATTCTTTTGTTATGCCCTTTGTCAAGAATACATTATTGCAAGATGATATTTATTTCTACAATCTTTGCAACTGTGAGCAGAACTGAATTAATCTTTGCAGAGCCGATTTGCAGTTTCAAGATTATGATTCTAAAATGTAAATTAATTTGAACAAAAATGGTCAATGCAGAGACATAAAGAACAATCTTATGTGCCTCTTTGTGTGCCAAAGTAAACATCTTACATAAAGAACACAAAAACCTCTAAATAATTGTAGATTAAAAAATTGAAGGGTATCAAAATGACTCACATATTTTAATAGAAAAATCCACATTAAACAAGGATGTTTCCAGTAAGTTTTTAATGTATAAAATTCTACAAATAAACTACTGCAAATATCTCATGTCATAAAACAACATTTTCTTAAAAATTAACAAAATGAATGAATATGTACAACAATACCTTTTTTTATACAACAACAACAATAATAATAATATTAAAAAGAATACATATTTTGCAGTAACAGAAACAGTTTTGTGATTGAAATGTTTTCAAGAACAGGACTGAAAATATGAATAACGTAATGTGATTAATAATTAATTTCTATGCTGAATATAATGTATATCAAATAAACCAAAGCTAATTGTCGCAGATATTTTTTTTTAATCTTCCAGAAGATTATGTGCTTCAATCTTTGGTGCCCATCTGGATTAAATATCAAATTATGTTAACAAAGTCTGTAGTCTACCTCCTGGTAAGTGCAAATAAAATCAGTATTTATATGACATCATAATGATATTTGGTCTTCTGACTGTTTTGGTCCTGTAACTTTTTCCAAATGGCATGGAATGGGAATATGTGACAAATCCTTTTAGTAAATATGTATATGTAAAATTTGGAACACATTTTATTGCTAATGCTTTGAATTACCAACAGCACAGGGATTAATCTAGGTTCAAAATTAGATGCAAACATATCAGTAATAGTGATTGTTATGGTAACTTTCCATTTCTAATAAATAACCATTAATATACAGTATATTAAAATACAATAAAAGCATACATAATTTGTATAAAGAGCGATGTTTCTCCATCAATATTTTTATGATATTTAAAATATATAATTCAGTTGTTTATTTGAATCTCTGATCGTTTCATTAAAAAGATTTTGCACGTTTTTATGATAATCTAGTGTTATATTATTACAGCTTTTATTGAAAGTGTTTAATGTAAACTAAGAGAGGGCAATAAATAAGCTTGGCCCGATAACATCAATACTTAAAATACCATTTCATTTTACACAACACTGACACAAAAAATTGACTTATATCTTTTTAGGTTGTTTAGTCTAATTTTTATGCTTTGCTGTTAAGTATTATAAGAGATGAGCTATTTTGTTCAATGTATATTTGTTTTATCTATTAGGGACCTAAAAAAGGTTTCTACAAAGCAGTAGCATCTATATCAGATTAATTGCTCTATTTGGCGAGAGAGCAGTAATATGAAGAAAACAGACGCATTCTTCATATTTTTGTTCTGTTTTTTTATTATGGGCATTTACAGTACTAAAACAGCAATCACTTATTTTTCCAGCACTGGACTTCACTTCTACAAATCCGGCTGTCCTTACCACTCTGTATGGGGTCAGAAGAGCTACATAGAAACATAGAAAGTGAAGGCAGATAAGAGCCACATGGCCCATCCAGTCTGCCTAGTTGTTTATTTAAAACTACACTGACCCTAGATCCTATTTATCTCAATTTAGTTTAAGATTTAAGATATCCTTATATTTATCCCAAGCATGTTTAAACTGTTCTACTGTATTGGCCTCAACCACCTCAGATGGGAGAATATTCCATTTATCTATCACCCTTTCAGAGAAGTAATTTTTCCGCACATTTCCTCTGAATCTACAACCCCCCAGTTTATATTCATGCTCTCAGTCCAGATCCAGAGCTACGTTTCCATTACGTTTCCTAGCGTAGCATAATTACGCTAGCATATTTACTATGAGCTCTCCTAGGCACTCCCCTCGGTCGTACGTACTTTTGCCATTTTCCGCTTTCCAAACCCTATCTTAACTTTTCAAAGCGTAACTCCTGTCGGCCGTAAGTACTAATGCTATCATATCCCCCCCTCTCCCTTCTATGCTCCAAGCTATACATGTTTAGTTCCTCTAGCCTTTCTTGGTATGTTTTGTGACACAGGCCATGGACCATTTTCTTTGCACAGTCTATAATGTATTTATGTCTTTCTGGAGATATGGCCTCTAGAACTGAACACAGTATTCTAGGTGAGGTCTTACCAACGATCTATAAAGGGGCATCACTACTTCTCACTTTCTGCTACTAATTCCTTGTTGCGAGGGATTGCATTGCGAATTAGGTTGCTTTTTCTGTCTCTATTTCGAATGACGGATCCCTTCAGAATTTTTTAAATGAATGGGTGAGTATGCAATTTGCATACTCACCCATTCACTTTCCGACGCACCGGGGGAGGGGATTTAGGGTTAGACTGTGGGTGGGACATAGTCTTAGGCTACGGGTTGGGGGAAGCTTAATTCCTTTCAAAGCACGATACCCGGTGCTCCGGGTATCGATTGTTTTGCCTCATCGAGGCATAAGCAATCGATATCCCAGCCAGTTTGGAACTGGCTGGGAGCGAACGGCCCTATTTCGATGGGGACCCACACTCCTAATTCCTTTCCCTATGCAATCAAGCATCTGACTTGCCTTACTCATTGCTTTGTTACATTGTTTGGCGACCTTTGAGTCACATGAAATAATGACTTCTATATCCCTTTCCTCCTCAGTAATTTCTAATGTAATGCCATTAATGATATATTGAGCTTTTGGGTTTTTGTTCCCCAAGTGCATGACTTTGCATTTTTTGGCATTAAACTGCAGTTGACACACTCTTGACCATTCCTCCAGTATACCTAGATCAACCCTCATTTAATGTACCCCTCCTGGCATACCCTGTTATATATCTTTGTGTCGTATCCATGCAACTATTTTTAAGTCCAATCCCAAAGTTTCCAGCTTATTTAACAGTCTGCAATGTGGCACAGTGTCAAAAGTCTTACTAAAATCTACATAAGCTATGTCTACAGCTCCCCCTTTATCTAATACTTCACTGATCCAGTCAAAAAATACAATAAGATTTGTTTGATATGATCTTCCCGCAGTGAATCCATGCTGCTTGGGATCCTGTAAGTTAATGGATTTAAGATACTGTACAATTTGTTCATTTAACAGTGTTTCCATCAATTTCCCTACTACTGATGTTAGACTCACTGGTTGCCACTTCTTCCCTACTACCACTTTTATGCAGAGGGATGACACTTGCATTTTCCAGTCTTCTGGAATCATCCCGGTTATTAGTGACTGGCTGAATAATTAAGTTTTTGCCAGCACCCCACTAAGCTCTTTTAGTATCCTAGGATGTATCCCATCTGATCCCATTGATTTGTCCACTTTCAGCTTTGAAAGCTCTTTTAATACCTGCTCCTCAGTGGAAATAGTAGTAATTTCCTCCTTTGTATTAATAGTCTTCCCATTTAAAAGTGGACCCTTCCCCTCTCTTTCTTTGTTAATATTGAACAGAAATACTTGTTAAGATAATCTGCAACAGCCGTTTCACCCAAAGGGTTGTGACATTCAACAAGCATAGAATAGCTTAGCTCTTCTCAATTTGTTCTCCAATAGGATAGTCATCTCAGAGTGGTGACTCTTTTGGAAAAGATATGGCTTTCATGTCCCCAGCACATGTGTGTTTGGCGACTGTGCATGTGAATCCATATAAGGAAAAAAGTATAATGCTGGTAATATTGCATGATAAGTAATTTTATCTAAATATTAAAGCTACATACGCCAGGATTACCACACCCAGAAGTGATTCTCATCATCTCATGTTATGTAGTTTTGTTTCTCAATTTATTTTCAGACTCCTTTGAGAGGACTAGCAAATCATAAAAATCCAGCCACTTATGATTATAGATAGATGAAATCTTCTGATAGGATAAATATAAAAAAAATAGATACAGGCACTTTTCAATTTGATTTACTGTCCATTCAGGTCAACACCTGATCCCTTAATGGGTGAACCCTATTAGGTGTAAATCAAAACTGGAACATGTATAAGCAGGTGACATAGCTGGTTCTATGAAGATATGTTGCTTCTAATTACATTTGCACATCTCTGTTAAAGAAGAATCAATACATCATTTCTATCAACAAATCTATATAAAGCTATATTTATTGTGCCTTTTGTTTTCCTAAGTATGTTTCATGTTTGTCTATAGGCTGGTAGAATTGGAGGCTGGAGAATATTAATTGGCCTAGCAGACAATTAGGAACAGAGTATTCAACTGACCTAACCTACAACAAACATATATAAAACTGGCTGGGGCAGGACACCTCCCTGACACATGGAAAAGACATACCGTATTTCCTCATGTATTTTTAGCCTTACTTAACAAAAAATTGGGTGCATCTTATACAAAGGATCAGGGAATGCAACACTAAACTGACCTTTGCTGTCCCTCCGGCGGTGTTAGACTCTCTCCCATGCAGCTTTGACTCAGACTGTCTCCCTCGCGGTGCGCGCTGTACAATGACGTTGCGTGATCTAAGGTTGCGCAACGTCATTGTACAGCGTGCACCGCGAGGGAGACAGTCTGAGTCACAGCTGCATGGGAGAGAGTCTAACACCGCCGGAGGGACAGCAAAGGTAAGTTCAGTGTTGCATCCCCTGTATAAGACACACCTGATTTTTAGACCCATTTTTTGTCTAAAAAAGGTGCGTCTTATACATGGGGAAATACGGTAAATGAGAATTCAGTACCATTTAACACTTACACTTACATTGTAACACTTACACTGTAGACCAGACAAAGATACAAATATAAGAATGGTGAGATGAACTAATGCATACTCAGATACAATGAAATGAAGTCTCTATTCAAACCATAACAGTCATACAGTAACAAACAAACTGGGTGGGTAAGAGAGCCCTGCTCACAAGCTTACACTCTGTAGGACAGTGGGTTTGATACATCAGGACAAGTGCTTTAAATCACACAATGGAACCAGCCAGAGTGTATGGTAAAAGTACTCTCAGTGCTCTGTCTGATCCAGCCACACAGAATATACATGGGAATAAGTCTAAAGTACATGATTATAGGTTTTATTTAGAAAGGGAAAACAATTTCATTTTACATCATTTTTTTATGTATTTTTTTTTATATCTTCACTTTATTATCTACAGTGTAGTTAACCTCAAGAAAACTTATAACGCCAACCCAGAGAAATCAATTTATGTAATTATGAATAAAACCCATGCCAGCTGACTTTCCATGAGACCTTCCCATTTGCCCACATAAATTGGCTTATCAAGAGTTAAGAACAACAGTAAATTGGTAAATCCATTTTGAACTGCAAGGGGAAGTTGGCTTAAAATGTGTTGAGATAAAAGGTTATCTTAGCTTAACTCTAAATTATATAGAACATTTTAGGCTCTTCCGTATTTGTGCCAAATCTGTGTGTTTCCCTCTGCATGAAAAAAAACCCCAATCATTATGTCTTATGGTTTGTCCAAGTGCACATTTGCTCCTTATTTTGTTGTTGCTCCTAACTCTGGATCACCCCAAAGGTAGCCACATTTGCTTCACTAGTTAAAGCGAAACAAATTACTACTTCAATGTATATCCAGGAACATCCACTATATAGAAGCCACATGGAAGAAAAAACAATTAAACCAAGACAAATGAAAACCAATCAAGAGACTTAATTCTACTCCTTTGAGACTGAGAATTCCAACTGCCCAACATCTGGGCAAATTAAAGACAAAATTAAGTATTTATATGTTTTAAATGGCTCTGAGTACCAAATCCAAATCTTAAGACCTGATTTGTTCAGCATTTGTTCAGCAGTTATGATCTTATTTTTTTATTTTTTGCAGATCTAATAGAATGGCTTCATGACAACAAGACCTGCAGTAGTCATAAAAAATCTAACTGTAAAATGTTCAAACATTGCAAAAATAACAATAATTTCATAAAGCCATTGGCAGCTTCCCACTAGCTATAAGGAGCATTATTTTACATAACATCTGTTTGAAGACTAAAACCATAAAAATAACAGCTATATCTATTTAGTATCATAAGGTTGTTGTAACACCAAGAAATGTTAAATTGTATGAAAATGAAATCTAAAATCAAAATGATAAATTTTACCATAAATAACGTTCCAAAGACCTCCACAACCACATCCACATCCGTGCTGGAAGCCGTAAGCGTGGACATGCGTGGTCACAACATGTGAGCGTTCAGGTAGGCCCTGTGTATTGATAATCTATCTAGTGCAGTGCGCTTACATGGATGGATAGTGTGAGTGTACTGTTGCGGATCCCTCCTTATCTGTTGCTTGGGAATCCAATTGTATAAGAAATCCTCTTATTATTACCTTGCCAGTTATGTCGACGGGTCATATTGTAGATAAAATGTCGCCAGTTGAGTATTATGTCAGTATTACATATATATTACATACATATTATTACATTTCTGTTTTTTTTTTACATACATTAAATTTATAGATGTTACAAACAAATACTAACATATTACTCAACTGTCAACATTTTACTGTGTCGACATTTTAACTGTTGATATTTCATACATATTATTAAAGGTTCTTTTCCTTATTGACAATGGGCCGGATCCAGACCTGATAACGTCAGGTCACTTACGCACGTAAGATGCGCCCTACAGATGTTACGCCAGTGTTATGACAGTAACCCTAGAGTAGCAAGATTCGTACGAAACTCTGTTCCATACGAGCCCATTTGCGAGCACTAAAGTGAGCGGGAGAAAGCATGGTAATTGTACAGGGTAGGAGGGGGCTAACACACTGGTGTGGATCAGCGGTCGTACGGAGCGCTAATATGCACAATGGACCTAAGGCAGGCTTATGGCAGCGTAAGCTGCCATAAAGGCTGTACAAGAGAGGGAAGTGACTGGGTGTGCACTCCCCTCTCTCTCTGTCGGACGGACAGACCACTGCATGTACGGAAAGCGTGCGGGGGTCTGGATCCGGTCCATAGTTATGCGTCATATTTATGTTATATTGTACTTTGCAATAATTTTTCTGGACACAAAATTCCTTCTCCTCCTTTAAATTCTTATTGTTTCTTTATTGTAGGATTAATCATTAGTACTGCATGAAACCTTACATCTCCGACTTAGTAAGGACAGTTTACTATACCTACTGTTTTGCTATTTTCAGGAAGATTTTATTCAAAAGCAGCCTAGAAAGTATATATTCTAGGGTATTATTGTCCCCAGAAAAATGACTCCCCCCCCCCACGCAAGAGGAGAAATGATGAAAGCCAGAACTCCTAATCACTTCCAGTCAATCCCAAGAGTTTCCCTAAGGTGCCTGTTTGGGATTGCCAATTTCACCTTTATTATTGCTTCTTCTGTAAAGGTCGCTACTGTTTTACTTCTCAGAAACCCCAGTAGAATTATGTGAAGTGAACGGAAATATTCCTTAAACTATGTTCCTCCCAATTGGATTCAAAACTTAATAAAAAGTCCACTTTTAATTAAATTCTAATTATGTGGAAAATGCACATTACCATTACTATTTTTTAGCATATATAGTTAGAAAATCAATTTAAATGATGTTAAAACAAATTTATTCTGCTCTGATTTAATCACCCAACTCATTGATATGTATCCCACATAGTGATCCAGACTTAACTAAGTGCTTGAAAATATTTACTCCTGGGCTACTGGGCTAAACCATGTTGATTGCAGGGGGGGGGTCAAGTTAATTGTATTCTTTGCATGCAGGGATATATCTTTGAATTGCTTACTGCACACAGATACTGACCAGCTTTACTATCACACTGTTATTTAGACTTGGATAGGAAACATCACCTCTAACTCTAATACTGTTTGCAACAAATAAAATATGGCTCCCCTGCAATCAACATGGTTTAGCCCATGAGTAACTAATTTCAAGAACTTACTTAAGTCTGGATCCAGCCCTTGGTGATTAAATCAGAGCAGAATAGTTCTGTTTTATCACATAGAAATATAGAGGCCACACCATAAAAACACCCTGAAAAAACCCCCACTAACTTTGTTTAGTTAAACCCATTATCCCTCTTAATAAAGTTCACACCAAACTATTATCTCTTTGTATAGTCATGCAAATCACTGACTTCAAAACCAAACTTGCTCTGTAACTGAAAGGACTGAACTGATAGCCAATCAGTTTAATTTAACTTTAACATTTCATGTATGAAATTTAGTTTTTACCATTCTTTACATCGCTTTTAATCAACAAAATAAAAATTAAATGATATAGTTTACCATAAACTACTTTTAACCTACTTAATAACAATAAAAGTATGAGAGACAATTATTTTCATGTAATTGCAATGATATAATTATATTTTCATTGAATGCAAAATTTCAATTTATTGTAAATTGGAAAGCATTAAAGCAACCATCTGTGCCAGCTCTAAGCTGCTGAGTTCTGGTGATTTCTGCTTAGATTTGTTTTGGAATGTTGACAAAATGGCTGCCAGGCCCAATAGACTATAATGGTTTAACAGATGAGAAAAAAAAATCACTATTTGGTATTTTATCAATTAAAAAGCACATTTTGCATGTTACTGGAAAATACAAAGGATAAATATCAGAAAACAAAAACAACCAAAAAGTAAAACGGAAAGAAAAAAAATAATGAGTTGTAGGGACGATTTTAAAGTCAATATAAAACAAGTAATGTGATTCAGTTTACACACAGATTAATGAACTCACAAGAAAAAGTTTAACTTTAAAAATAGTTTTTAACTACTAAATTTTCTGCAACTACTAAATAAAAATGCAACCATACTGTCAATGAGTGTAAAGTTAACACAACAGTAATTAATTAATATTCTAACATGTATGTGTACATACTGTAACTACAATAGATATTATATATTTATATTGCTTTATTAACAACCCTACCATTTAATGGTGCTCCTTGTTATATAGGAAGTTTCATGACATATTTAAAATGCCATTAGGGTTAACTTTTTTTTTTACACAGCTTTATTATTTTATACTCTGGAAAGTAACAATAGCACACATTGTGCAAGAAAATTCCTTTTTTTATTTCAATGATTAGTATTATAACATCAATAAAAATGTAAGTCTTGAGTTGGTTTAGGATAGACTTTAGAGGGCTTTTACTCATCATTTATTTCAATACAACCTTACTGGTTGAAAAAAAATATCCATATTAAAACATTTTTAATGAGATAAATCAGCTGGTTAACATATATCACATTATAATTGTAAATATATATAACTCACCAGTTATGGATAGGCTAGAAACGGGTTGAGGCACCTCATAATGGTGGGCCGGATTCATAGTTCTGTACGATACCTGACTTCTGTAATCCGCTTGCGGATGTCGGGTGTTTTTATGTCAGCGTGCCCGCCAAAATATACGATACAGAGCTCCAGGCATACAAACTAAGTTTGTGTATGCCAGGAGACCCATCCAATAGGGCAGCCCATCCCATTATTGAGTTTGCCAGCCTAAACTACATAAGGTGGGCAGAGGAGTATTTCAATTTTGACAGTATGGGCGGGTTTAAGTACTTCAATGTGGATAAACCCTACTTCAAGTCAGTCACCCGTGCTGATCTGCACTGGAGACTGAAATTACGGTTACGGCAGCATAACTGTGGCCATAACCGTACAAGAGAGGGGAGTGACAGGGGAGTTCACTCCCATCTTCCGTGCAGACTGCCAGACCATTGTGTGTGCGTGAAATATTAATCTAGCCCGGTGTTTCCAAAATTCTATATTAAAGCCTTAAATACTAGATTATACTATCTTTCAGTAGCATATACTTGCTGGTATGGTGGCTAGATTGGGAAATCCTGTTATTACATTTCCATATTCTGGCGACATAACAAAATTAGGTATAATTTTTAGTTTTTTCCAAATTAAAAGGGATTTATGTAATAATTATTATTTATGTTTACTTTTGTATGGAGGCATGTCGTCTGCTATGCTGTTTATGAATCTGCTTTTTGTCTTCAGAATATTTTTTTACCCGGGGGCATACAGACAGAGCTACCTGTTACATTCTTTGCACAGAAAGATCACATTACAAGTAGAGTGGGATTTGTTTTACAATTAAACTCTTTTGTTTCCTGCCATATGGATCTGGAAGATAAAAACAAAGCTTGTCTAATGTTACAGTTGTGTTTACATAGGTATTACAATTATAAAGACGATGTTTCTGTATGCACGCAGTCACATTTTCTAAACGGTAAAAATGTTCACAAACACAGTTTAAATTAGCATTTACTTTAAACTATAATTATTATTCTCTTTAATTACATAGTCACTTTCATAAGGCCAGCAAGAAATGTTTAA
Organism: Limnodynastes dumerilii; assembly: GCA_011038615.1. Taxonomy (NCBI): domain Eukaryota; kingdom Metazoa; phylum Chordata; class Amphibia; order Anura; family Limnodynastidae; genus Limnodynastes; species Limnodynastes dumerilii. The sequence continues at coordinate 194,875 of WWET01002054.1, forward strand.
GTATAATTCTGTAATGAACCTTAACTACTGAAACACAGCAATGGAATGCCCAATAACAAAATGTTTACTAGTAAGAACATTTTAATCTGAAATGGGCAGATTCAGATCTCTTTACACACAGAGGTCGGGCTTCAGCGGCGCGGTGATGACGGCTGTGGGCCCTTATATCAGCATGGGCCCCGATGCTGCTGCACCTGTTACACCAATGGTAGTTCCGCCCCTGCTACCTAAACTGTCCTGTCCAGATCAGTGGTCTGTATGATGGAACTGCTTAAACCCGCCTTTACTGTAAAATTTAAATGTCCCCCTCATCGCGCAACCACCTTACGGAGCTTCGGCAGGCAAAGAGGATGGGCGCCCTTTTGGACGGATCTCCTAGCATACAGAACTGTATGTTCCATACAACTAAAGATCCATATAGTACCATATGAATGCCGTGAGAGCCGTAACTAGGGGTGTGCGATAGGGGCGGTCGCCCAGGGTGCAAAACTCAAAACGTAAGGGTGTGTGTGGGTGTGTGTGTACCAGTTATTTAATATTTAATTTGGATTAAAATCCAGGATCAGGGGCGCCATTTTTCCTTCTGGCCCCGGGCTCTAAAATCTCTAGCTACATCTCTGGCGTAAGTAGCCAAAACTACGGAAGATCCGGCCCAAAATACCTATAATATTAATAATATGTTGTCTGCCAAACATCAGTGAACCTAAATATTCAGGGTTATTATTTATTTTCATTCATTTATTTATTGATGGAAACAATCCATTAAAAATCCATTAAACATAAATCCCTATGGATGAAGAAAGGTGATTTTTACTATACCCTGCATTAGTTTCTTCAGGCTGCTAACGGTGATTTAATATACATCTTGAGTGCTGTGGCATTTTGAAATGATCAGAGAGGCTTTGGAACCTCTCTCTAAGCTCTGTTGAACAGGTTTTCTTTTAACCTTTCCTACCCATCCCCTCATATAAAATTGTGGCAGCCATACTTGTTTGTTCTCCAAAGAGATTTGCTATGTACAAAAGGAAGTGAACTGAAAGTTATTTTCCTTATTAGAAAAAAAATACTACTCAGTGTGAGATTGCGGTATTATGGACCCAGATGTCTCTCTCTCCTATTATCAGAAGCTACTTCCACTTCTGTCTTTGCGATTGAACCAAACAAAATAAGACTAATCAATATAGTCCTATGCTGAGTAAAGCTCTTTGCTTTGCTAACAATACAAGAATGAACCACTCTCTGTACCATTTTAACCTGCATAAAGCAGTACCCTTTTTTGTATTATTCTTATTTTTCACATCTCATCCTTTTTAAATAATTACACAGTATTTTGCCATTGCCACATAAATACTTATACTTTTCCTAAGTGCCCCTCACAAAACAAGTGATAGCTCAATGAACAATCACACAAAACATACCAATGTAACAGTTTTCAGACTCATGTGAGGCTTAAGAAGTTGTTCAAGAACATATTTCTTAATGTATGTTCCAAATGCGTCTATTATGTGTCTTTTATTAACACGTGAAATAATGCATTTAAACCCAATAACAGAACTGTATTGCACATTGTTACATTCTATGATTTTTTCTGGTTTTATTTCAAGCTATATAGAATATAGATATATTTTCCTCCACGCTGGCATCAGTGGGTAATAAATGTATTCACCAGCTTTACAGTAATTAACAGCTCTTCTCTGGAAAACTGCCAACAAGTCCAACGTGACACTCTTCCTTTGAACACTAACAAAGTGCATAAGTAATTTATGTTGGATTAAATATCTCTTACAGGGACCCTTAAGTAACCCAATCACTTTAAACAAGCACCACATGTATGATCCTGCCGAGTAAAAATGTCAGACAGTGATATAATCTACTAATAGCACAGTGCCCCTACCTCTGCTGTTTTATGACATAAAATCTTATTAAACATGGCAAGCAAAGAAAAAAAAAAGCAAAACAAAGTACAGAAAAAAGTGCTAATATGTCGACATTTTAAAGACGCACAGGAAGGGAGACAGGGAAGCACAGGTGCTTTTTACACTACCACTGGCTGGATTAACATTTTATTCAAATGTTACAATTTTGTGTTTGTAACTTTATTTGTTAGGAAGAAAGAAAACAAAGAAGGCTTAATCCACAAGAGTCTAAATGGAATGTAGCCAGGAGTCAAAGAAAAGGCTGGTACATCATGCCATTGTATCCTCTCCTAAACTACTATGCCAACTCATCTTCCAGGCCATTATATGAAATTTAATTTAACCTTCTATGCAATTAATTCAGATGTTCAGCCTATTTTTCTCATGGCAGAATCACTCACACAATACCTTATTTAAATATTAATCAGTCCTCTTTCAATTAAGACTAATTTGCTTCACAGGGTTTCTCTCATCTTCTGATTACAGGAAAATGGAGGTAACTTGCAACGTTTGAGTATAATTAACATGGTATTTTTATAATACTGATACATCAAATAGGACCTTAATGAACCCCGCTGATTCCATTTAGTAAAGCATGCCTCAAAGTTATAATCAGGAGGAAAAGCCTCTGCCATCTGTTTAAAATACTAAAGAGCAGGATTTAAACAGAATTGTTTCCCATAACTGCCTATTGCAAAGGTCTAAAAAGTCACTATTAATGCCCACTAATTGCTGTAAATTGAAATGTATTTTTTTGTGTACATAAACAGAGATGTTATTTTATATGGATCACAAAGTCATTTGAGAGAGCTGTTGATTTCTAAAGTGCTCAAGCAATAATGTAACTATATTCTCTTAATGCAAACAAGGAAATGTGATACAGCGCAAGCTGGACTGGTTTTTAATACATCTGCCATGTGGATACTTTTTTTTTATGTTTGTAGAACATGTAGTATTAAATCGCAATAAAAGCAGATAACATGCAAGTAGATCAGCATATGCTGTCCGTCTCTGAGTCACTGTATGCAAAAGGCAAACAATTTAACATTTACACATGCTGCCTAATTGTTCACAAAATGTTCCATCTGCTCAGTAGAAGGTTAAAGTTCACCTTCATGTGTTGCAGGGTGTTGTGTATCCAAGGGACAGGATTGTGGTCATGTGACTGGAAGCAACCAATAACATCAGGCTTTAATTTTTTACTTCATATTCTATTGATTCCCTAATCTGTAACACACCAGAAAGCCAATATAGGCACTGATGATTGTACAATAGCTCACAGGTTATGGTAATGATTTATTATTATTTTGACTGAAATAAAACTTTTTTTTGCCAAATTCTGGAAATATTATTCAAAACATAATATTTTATATTCTGTCACTGTAACACTATATTATACACTAACACTATAGTGTCATATGGTGAGAAGTGATTATGACAAAGAGACAATATGAAACAGATCTTTACTAGAAAAAGAAGACTATCCATCTAATTGCATACAATGAGAAGATGAGTAAAATTCATAAGTGCAGCAGCAAAGGGGTTAAATAACATCAAATGAGAATAATAACATTTCTTGAAGCTCTGCATGAATATAATGAGAAGATCTAAACTAGATCTCTGTGGTGTTGTTGCAGCTTCTTTGTGAATCCTATTCTTTGATAAGCTGCAACAAAGAATGTATTAATGCATTATATCTATAGATGGAACATCACTGTTCAAAGCATAATATAGAAAGGTAATTATATTCATAATTCAATGTAGTTTTTTACACTAGCAACTACCACTGTTAAAAACCACTCATGGAACAATGTCAAAATGTCACTTGCAGTCATAGCTCAGTATATTACTACATATATTAAACAGCTTGGTTAGAAGAATAGCATAGGTGCAATGGTACCATTGTGTGACTGGCTGGCACTGATACACATAGCAGCCACTGAGTTTTATGTGTACCGTCTAACACAATCATCTGAGGATCAGGGCTACTTATCCACACAAAAATGGAATGAAGCACTTGGGTTACCTCAGATGGGTAAGGATGAGGCCTCCCTATAGTCCCATTCTATGCTTTAAAAGCACCTTTTCAATGTCTTGCCTAAATTAGTGTGTAAAAAGTATGTTTAAATATTTTATAGCTTTTATAGGTATTTTAAGTGTAACTCCCATCCTTTTCCATAAAGAGCATCCATCAATTATAGCAAATCAAATTAACAGGTCTTCATAACAAATGGGTTTGTCCACTCTGCTTGATTCATAATATGCAGGCTGTCCCCTGTTTATTTGCATATGGGACTTTACAGAATTTTTGGCCCGTTCCTAAGTCTTTCTTACTGGAATCCGTCTCAGACCATGCAGTTTCCACTAGTTGTGCTAGTCAGCTATGATTTTACCTACAAGCCTGCCCTCAAAACTACAACAAAATGGGGTTCATGGTCTTACTGGCCAGTTTACAACTATTAGGATTAATACACTGATCTATAAAAGATAGATCTCTCGCATGTCAATGGTCAGAGTGACCAGTCCCATTACAAGGGAATCTGAACCATTGCCATTTTCATTTCCAAATTCAATTTATTTTCTTGGTTACACATAGAAGGAGAAAAAGGGCCGAATTCACAGCCCTGCTTCTTAGGTGCGGATTTTTAGGCACGGAGCCACTACGCATGCGGAGTCATATAGGGTACAATTAATTATGACCGCACACCGCGTTAGACAGGAAAAAGCTCAGAGTGCGCTTTCTCCTGTCTATTAGGGTACCCAATTTTTATCCGCACCTCTTTGAGCTGCGAATAAAAAAAAATCGCACAATTAGCTTTGCACCACAAAAACGCAAGTGCGAGGCTAATTGAATCAGGCCCAGAGTCTATGCAATGTAAGTAGTGGTTATGTACATAGTTTCACTATGTGCGGTCCTTAAAAAAGGAAAATACGCACCGTTACTTAAGGTTTTTAGGTGCCATAATGCTGTTAAAAACCGGATTTGAGGCTGGACAGGTGAGAAAGGTGCGAATGCGGCCACAACTAGCTCACTCTTAATTGTGAATATGGTCCCAAGTGTGTAAGGTAGTTTCAGAATTCAAAGATGAGACTTGGCCATTCACCTTGCTCAAAATCCCAACAACAGCCTGATAAAATTATACAGTGCTGAACTGTTTGATGGTTCTTAGAATGCCTCCACCAGGAGCAGAAGTAGACAGACCCTGGCCCCATAGCAAGGAGACATGGGACTAGATTTACTAAGCTGCAGGAAAGGAAAAGTGGAGATGTTCCCCTTGGCAACCAATCAGATTCTAGCTCTCACTTTTCTAGTACATACTACAAAATGTCAGATAGAATCTAATTGGTTGCTATGGGTAACATCTCCACCTTTCCATTCCCGCAGCTTATAAATCTGACCCAAGGTCTGAATAGGAGAGGGGGGCGGCTATAGTAACCAGCCACCTGCTCCCACAGTAGTTACGCCATTGGCCTCCGCTATATGATGCTACAGATCTGCAGAACCATACAGATTTTTTTAGGTTGGTTGACTAATTTGGTGCAACATTGTTCCATACTGTTCAATGGATAATCCAATCAAGTACATCAATGACCACGAGCCACAAAGAAATTCAGTTTTTAGCCTAATCAATAAACACCCAGATTTGTGTCATTTGCCAAATCAGATAATAATCAAACCATTCTTGTACTTCAATAATTAAGTTGATTAACTTCATCTATCATGTGTGCACCACATATTAAAACTAAATAAGATAGCTTGCATTATACCATCATATTTTAGGTTATGAATATTTGAAACACAATGCAAATAAAAATAATATATCAAAATTGCATGCATTATACTGCCACGTTTCATAACAATGTCTCAGCAGATGACTTGAATATCACAATTGAGCTGTTGTCTTGGCAATGACCTACATGAGATATAAGTGACTCGTACATAACCCTTAAACATTCTAAAAAGAATAAGCAATCGCAAAATAGTCTTCTAACTCGTTGTAATTAATTTTCTCATTAAAATAACTAGAACTTTTTCCTCTCAGCAGAATCATCCATATTCATGCTCTATTGTTTTGAAAGATTACATCTATTCATTTTAGTTCATGAGTGTTGGGAAAAAAATGGAAATTCACTTTTTGTCATGAATCTTTGAACATACTGCCTTAAAAACTACATTTTTAATCTGCAAATATATAAATTATGCCCCAAACTGTGTGGATTTATGTGAGACAGCCTAGCTTAGAGGGAACTTTATACTCTTTATAATCTTATATATTTATATTTTATGCAAAGAATACCTATATATTTACTAATATGTGCATCTTTAGTGGCCCCAGCATTGTGTGGTCTGGTATAATATAAAAATGCCAAAATGTGGCAGCCTGGGGCATATTACAACTGCTACCCCTTAGAGAAAATGGAGCACTAATAGACCTATTAGACCGGTATTGATGAGATAAATCTGCTGTGATTATATGAACACCTAAGTCCTTATTCAGATCTGTGATTTACACTTTATTTTTTAGGTGTAAGTGCAGCGATTCTTAACAGTGCGCATGTACAAGACAGAAGCATGCACAAAAAGTGTACGTTAATGGCTGATCTGCATGTGTTTGCATCCATGTGCGCTAGGGAAAAGGTAAAACCATTATATTAAATTAGGCGGTTTTATATTAAAGTAGGCGGTTTAATGCAGCTGCAAGTGCAGCATCATCCTCCTGAATCCTGCACCAGCTCAGGGCTGACATGGAAGAGTTTTAATTAACCTATTTGTAGTTACAACAGCCCTACAGAACAACAATTATTAAACTATCTAATTAATAGATAAAATATGTTTTAAGACACGCTGCATACACTACATTATACTAACTATTATTATTTTTATGGCTGTATTGCAGTGCATTTTGCTATGGAAATTTTTGATATACACACATAAATGAAATTAATTTAAACTAATAATTAAAAATATACACTAATATAAAACATGAAAACATGTATAGGCTGTATGGCTACAATCAGGGATCATAAAACAACCACATTCTTGGCAGCACATTGCGGGTCTGAAATCTGTTCTAGGAATTGTTTCCAACATCAGGCAGATATGGAAAGCAATTTGGTTACATGAGAGGGGGAGCATGTATATGGTACAGTTAGGGCATGCCAGGCACCCCCCGCTGTATCCAGACTTATGAGTTGTCCCTATTGTACATGAGGACGGTGCCTTAGTCTTAAATTAGTGATGTTAGGTGAGAGTTCCCTTATCTTCTGCAAGGAAGTATGAATACAGCTGAGATCGACATCGGATCCCTTTTACCACTGCATAGTGGGGGTGTGGTGTGCCACTTAGAAGGGCTTCTTTCCAAAGAATCCCATTTGGAATGTAGAGCGGCGATGGGGATGTCATCGCAAGACAACCCCTTGAACAATAGTGCTACACAGCGGCCGGCCAAGTTCCGAATGCTGCGGGAGAAAAGGTAAGTAAACTACGCCCTTCCCCAAACCCTCCAACCATGCCCTGCATCCTAACCCTTAATCTCATGCTCTGCAGCCTATCCCTAACCTTTCATACCCCACAGCCTATCCTTAACCTTTTTATGCCTCGCAGCCTAACCCTAACTTTCCCCATAAGCCCTGACCCTTTACCCACCTGCCTAATCGCTGCCGCTGACTCTCACTATTCGGAATGGGTAAATAGATATGTATTTTGTACAATGATACAATTTGGTGGCTGGATCATGTTCAAAGTTGGCCCGTTCTAACTGGCAACTGAATCTCATGTAGCGGGATTGAAACTGAATCAGGTCCATTGACATTTACTGAAGTTCTGCTACTTTCCCCTTGATATTAGTATTTTACCCTTCTTTATGATAACCTACCAGAGATATAATATAAATATTATATAAATTCCTTGCTTATAAGATTTGGTTCTTCATTTCCAGAAGTGAATTGGTATAAACCATGTCTGTTATTTTCATTATACACAATTCCAGGGACACAGAACAGGTTGAGCAAAAAATAGTTCTAATAATTACTTACTTCTAATAATATTTTTTTAATAGTATAAGATATAACTTTATCCAGTTCTAG
>WWET01002054.1:203015-216076 GCA_011038615.1 Limnodynastes dumerilii
AAGAGAGTGTTTATGTGACCTACATTTACTAAATGCACTTTTCATTGTTTTTAAAACACAGACTTTCTGTATTTAATATAATCCGACAAAAGCAATTTCAAAATTGCTTTCATTCTTTTTCCATTTGACTATTTGTCTAAATCCCTTGACACAACACAGTTATATAAGTGGTATTTTTTGTAGTATAAACCAGCAAATTGTTTTTGTTTTTTTATTGTTTTTTTTTAAAGAAAGGAACAAAAACAATGAGCAATAGTCTTTAATTTCATAAGGCTTGTAGAACACCATACATTTAGAGCACATCCTATTAAAATGTGTTCCCAGTGCTCTTTTTGATTGCAAAAAGTACCAGTTATACATGTATACAATTGCCCCATTGTAGTAACAGTCCAGCGTCATGTCATTGTTATGCTACCTTGAAGAGGCAAAACAAAAGGAGATCCAGCCCCCAGGAAATCACCTGGATGGGCCGCTGAAAAGATGGCAGTACTGAGCACCGTCACAAGAAAAGCTGTGTAGTAAAGGAGTGTATGTGTAAAGCTGGGTATACACCTTTGCAATCCTACTTGAGAAGCTATTGCTCTTACAGTTTTACTGACGATTGCAAGTTCTGATGAGCATGCTGATTCATCATCTCTCCTAACCATCTGCTGAAACAATCCAAACTCCATACACACTGCACAGATATCGTCCTATGCTACACAGAAGACAGCCAGAAAAGTCACATAGTCGGTTGTACCTCTGTACACACTACACACATTTGTCAGACTTCGTGACATAACACCAAATCATCATATGCAACCTTTTTAAATCACCACTAATCAATATTGTGCAAGCCCACATACTCATGAGATATCAATCCAAAGGGTCTGATATTGTGTGATCGGCACAATAATTGCATAAGTGTGTATGTATCTTCAGTCATTTATCTGTGCACTGGTCTGAGATAAATTACAAAACTGTCATTAGAGCTAATGCTGGACGCACACTGAAGGATTTACTCATGATGGGCCTGAGCCAGACGTTAAGACGCCAGCCAACAGCGTAAGATCAGCTTAAAAGCCATGGCCGGGCAGATGTTACTCCATACTATCACCGTAGTAACGTCTGAGAGGGCGTCCCTCGCCGTTACATCGCTCAAGTTAGTGTAGATGGGAGAGGGAAGGTAGTTTAATGATGGAGGGAGGGGTTAGGGGGCACACGCTCCTGTGCAAGCGTATTTTCCCTTGCTTAGGCCGGCTGAAGTTAGGGTAGCCTTCAGCCGGCGTAAGCGAGGGAAAATACGCTTGCACAGGGGGAGTGTCGGGGAGAGTGCACGCCAATACGCTGTGCTTTACTAAGCACAGCGCATCGGTGTAGGTCTGGATCAAGCCCGATGCCACACCTTGTCAAACAGTAGTGACTATTTTAAAGCCCTGACATATTTAATGCTGCCACCATACACCCTTCTCTCTATTTTACTGTGGACCTTTTTATAAACTGTTCTAATAAACATCTGCTGCAAAGATATGCACTCCCTCAAAGGCAGCACTATGCAGAAATATGATTGGGAATCACTGGAGTAAAGGTCGGGTGTCAGTACACGCTGACGTCTTCTCCAGACGCAGGGACCGCAAAACTTAGCTGGTTCCAAAAATCTGATCACACAATGCTATCAGACTCTGCAGCATCGTGGGTCATGGAATATGTCATTCATCCACTTAGGGCTGGATCCAGACTTAAGATAGAGCTTGAAGTTATGAGAGGAAAGATACTCCTGGGCAAAACCATGTTGATTGCAGGGGGAGTCAAGTTAAATTTCTTTGAATTAGCACACAGATACTGACCAGCTTTACTATGACACTGTTATATTTCCTCTCTTAGGGCCGTATTCACAGATCCGTTTGAACATGAAGTTGCGTGCATATTTTTAGGTATGGTTTAACTGCGCATGTGTAGCAACTTTATTAAGCAAGTAACGTAGAATATACGCATGTAAGTGCTTTAGGCACGGACATATGAATTGCACTTGGGGACATACGTACGGAGGGCGCGGTTAAAGAATCGCACGCACGGAAGACATATACGCACATGAGTACACACGTAAAGAACGGAGTGGTCTATTGAGTGGTATGTCTACGATTGCACGGCCGGGAGAGGGGAGTGTCGTGGGTGTTGGTGGGTGTTGCCTTGCTACGTGCGTGCGTATAATTGCGTACTTTTAAAAAACAGATCTGTGAATATGGCCCTTAATTTCAAGCTCCTTCTAAAGTCTGGATCCAACCCTTAGTTTCCATTTGCATTCTTTGTGCTCCATTGCCACACAGAAGACTTATTTATAAGGATATATATGTAGTTAATTACTGCCTCAAGGTATATTTAAATTAGACATATTAAACGTCTCCATAAATGGTATAGTGTTATGGGCATCTCCTCATTATCATACCTCCCAACTTGGGAACATTGGATATCAGTACATGAATTGGGAATAATGTCACCTTTGGGGTATGCTTTAGCTGCCCTATCCATTCCTGGCCTCTCCTCTAATTACTCATTGTTGCCCTGAGTCAACCTCGGAACATACTACCAGCTTGGAAAACATATCCAGATATCCAGAATGCACAGTATATATCATACCATATGCAATATGCATAGCTACTGAATCAAGAGATCAGGAGAATCACATGGTAGCTTTCACATATTCTTACACTGGGGAGGTTACAGAGCTGTTAAAGATTATGTACTTTAATAAACTCTTAACACGTTTATTATTACATTTTTTTCTTACATTCTTGTTAATCTTCTGTTTTCATTATTGTTTTCCAGAAACCAAATCAGTTTTATTAAGTTGCCTAGTAGCTATTATTGTGTTACTGTAGTATATTTGTTTTTGTGTTTTTTGTAGCTACTATCTTACAGTGGCATTATAAATGACATCTGCTTGATGGACCATTTTCAAGTCAGTAGTGGTTGTGGTTATTACAGTTGGATAGTTGTCCCATATCGCTGTAGCCTTTAATTTATCTTTAAGTGAACAATGAACATGAACATTTTGTATTTATTTTGGACATAACATTTTTCCTGATATGTGTCATTCAATAAAAAGCTACAGAACAATAACTGCAGCAACTTTATACTGCCTCAAGTAAAAGAAAAATATCTGCATATAAATATCCAATTAACCAAATAAGACATGTTTTAATTAATAATACTCATAAAATGTAAGTGCTTCTTGCCAAGCATTCTAATTTTATAGAACTCAATCTAAAACTACACGTGCAATGAATAACATTATTAGTTTCAGAAAATTACGCACACAAGCATGCATAAAAACAACTAGATTGCATTGTGTCATGTGTGATTCATGTTAATCCATCCTGTGTTTAAAATAATTGTCTTTGCTAAACATGAAAAGTTTAAAAAAAACACACAAGGATTGTCCTTCTTTTAAAGAAATGCATCTTGAGCCTTCTCTAGGATTGTGTTTTTCTAAGTGCACCTTGGGCAAAGTAACAAGAAACTGTAATTAAATAATATTGTCAAATAAATAAAGACAGTCCAAACACCGCCTCACTCTTCATTTAAACCTGAAATAACCTAAATGAGCAACAGAAGAATCTTACATAGAGCAATTCTTCAATTACACTTTGCTAGAACCCTAAGCACATACCTAGCTGTGGAGGATGCTTTAAAGACAGGAAAGGTAGGAAAATGCACCCTGATAAGCGCTGGAGATTCACATTTAGGACAAAGCTGGGTACACACTAGGGACCAGATCCACGCTTGCGTACGTCAGGCCACTAACGTACACCTCCAGATGTTACACTAGTGTTACGATAGTAACACTAGCATAGCAAACATCGTACGGAACTTTGTTCCATACAAGCCCTTTTCCTAGAAATTGAGCTGTGCTTCCCCTTCGCCCGCTAAAGTAGGCGCGGGAAAGCATGCTAATTGTACAGTGTGAAATGGGTATCCCACACTTGTGCGTATCAGCGGATCATACAGACCGTTCATCTGCACAATTTACTTAAGGCAGGCTTATGGCAGCGCAAACTGCCATAAAGCCCGCACGAGAGAGGTGAGTGATAAGGGGCGTTAACTCCCCTCTCTCTGTCGAACGGACAGACTCCCACACGCACGGTAAGCATACGGGAGTCTGGATCTGGTCCCAAGATATTTTCCCACTGTAATCATGCTGATTGCTTGACAAACAAGTGTTTGGATCAATATTGTATTAGGGAGTATACAGCTTTAGCCTAGATGTGGATCGAATGCCCACACTCTTGCCCACTTGCCCATTTGCATGTAGAAAGTATGTAGCATGTAGAATTCTGAAATGTGTGCTCTCTTATTGGCTTCTATTCAACGATTCTGCATCTACTTCCTCAGGGACGCCTTTTATGGCATACATATTGAAGTCTATGATGCCACGATTGATCACAGATCTGACAGTGGTGGGCATCCATGCATCTGTATACTCATCAGGATTTGTAAAAATCGTTGGTTATATTGCGCCATGTTACATTTTACCCAGCTAAGATTCATCTTTTGCAGCAACAGCAAAACAATCAATACATCTGCACATTTGGAAAATCCCTATGAATTGTCGGAGAGGAATATATGAATTACACAGACACAAATAGAGTTGAGAGGTGATGCTTTTTTAGCTAAACTCTAAATATCAGTTTATAATGAAAACTGTTCAGTATGCATGCAATAAAAATGACTCCTTTTTATATTTGTATTCAACATTTGTTATCATTTACAAGATTACCATTAAAATCAGTTTGACAAGGAGAAATGAGAAATGAAAAAAAATTGTGTAAATGGAAGCAGGGAAATTTTGTATGGAGAAAAGACAATTGACATCTATTGCTACTTAGCTTAGTGACACAGCTCTGTGGAGACAGAGAAGTGCAACCATTGGTCAAATGCTGGTAATGCAGGTAACGTTATAAATTCAATCAAATGATTAAAGTTATACATGTAATCAGAGGTAGATTGGCCATAGGTCTTACAGGGAATTTGCCGCGTAGACCTGTGGCAGCAGTCCATTTATTGTCTGAACAAAACTAAGATGTTAGTAATAATGGATGGTGGCCAATAAGATGTTGTCTGTATTGGGTGATAGTCAATATGATGCTTTCCCTATTATGTGGTGGTCAGTAGGATGCTTCTTGCATTGTATAGAGATCACTTTATATATCTTTTTATTGTATTGTGAAATATTAGTTATTACTGCATGGATATAATTGTCTATGAAATATTAGTCATTAAATGTATTTGGGGCAGATCCAGAATAACGTTTCCCTGCATATTTACGCCTGGCGTTGACGTAAAAACACGTTTTTTGTATGTACCAAGTATGCGCGTGGCAGATGTTACGCTATGTAACGCAACGTAACTTTGAGTGTAAGGGCCTTTCACGTAACAGTAGCGTAAAAACGTTCGAAGGGGCGTGCCAATATTATGTTAGCCGTAAGTACATTGAAATTACGTAATGTAGGCGGGGGGTTGCATTTAAATCGTACAGTATGGGCGTGCTTAGCGTCGTAACTACGCGCAGGCTATGTACGTGTGCGGATGTGAGCGGTTACGCTGCCAAAAGTTAGGGTAGGGTTTGAAACGCGTAAAGCGGACATAGTACGTACATTCAAGGGGAGTGCCTAGGGGAGTGCTTAGAAGGTACGCTCTGTAAATATGCTATGCTAAGAAACGGATTACAAGCGGAGATCTGGATCTATCCCTTTGATTGTAACTGTTATATAGCACTTTTGTCTTATACTTCATTAGCTTTACATAAGTCCATCCACAATATATGCTAGTCAAATTTGTCAATATTTCCTTGTTTATTTGTTAAATATCAACTGTTTTAAAAATAATTTTAATTTGATTTGTTAAAGTACCATGGAGACTTATTTGTATTGTTGAGTTTTACAAAGCTCACTACTTCCATAACTAACACAGCCGTAGATTTGACGAATATTCATGTTTATGGAAATATGTGATTATGTAAGTAATAATTGATAATAGTTGAGGTTGTGTGTAAATCGGGACATGCCTTGGTCACAAATATGCCTAGTTTTCTACCATGTTAAAAAATGACCTTTCATTTTGCAGCATTGGATTAAAGAAGTTGATCTCAGTAGTGCTTAGCTGAAAGGTGGACATACTAAAATTATCTCTCAAAACCATGCAGTATTTTAAGGGGAAAATGTACACATTGCAATTTACTAAAAGTAGTCACTGAAGGTATAGGATGCTGAACTTTAAAAAAGATATTTACTTCAATATTGTGATATTTCAGTCTTACTGCATCAAAGGGGTATGTGTCCTGTGAACAGCTTCACCCATGTACTGCCAGGAAGATTATTTCTTAATAAAAATGGCAGCATCAGTATTTATTGATTGTTCAATTATTAGGGAATAAATATGTTCAATATTATTGTGAAGACTGTGAATAGGAGATCCACTAAAAGTAGGTGACACTGGCACTGATTAACAAGTGAAGAAAGTGTATCTTCTGTCTCCATTATTGAAATGATGCTGTCTTATAAATTCATAGAATATGACGGCAGATAAAAACCACTTGGACCTTCTAGTCTGCTTTTTTCTTCTTCCTTAAACTTCCACCAAACCCATCACCCTCCACATAGGGAGAACATGCAAACTACACACAGATAAGGCCATACCTCAGCACTGTGGGGTACAAGTGATACTCACTGAGTCTGTGCTGCACCAGTCTTTCTTTAAGGCTTTGATTCAATTTAGGCCTCTATAAAAATGGCCATAGAACACAATTTCTGAAAACTGTGATCATACTGCAATTACTTTTTGAACTTAATTAAATTTAGGGAGATTGGCAAACACTTCAGGGAGTGAGGGACATCACCCACTCTTCAGGAAGTCTCCCCGATTTAGGGAGAGTTGGCAAATATAAACTACTTCATAGAACGGTGACCAATGCTTTGTGAAATGTGTGAAATGATACTGTTTGTCTCAATTTGCTTCAACTGAGTAAATAAATGACCTAAAAAACACAATTCAGATATTTTTTTGTTTGAATGTTTTCTTGACATCTGTCTCCTATAAAGGTTAATACCAAATGTGATTAGTGCACAATGAAGATGCCCAATTGAAGCATACGATGGCAAACAATTTCTGGCACCCAATAAATAAAATCCAGTCCTTATATGGAGAAAAGCACCTCTGGCCCCCCTCCCAATTAGCTTAATGACAGAAGATATGTGCGTATTCTGTTTTTGCATTTAGCGAGAGACAGCTGTTTTTGCATAGCTTTGCTTACCAAATAAATGTAACATTTGCAAATAAAAACTGAAAATTACAATTAAACTCTTTTAGTTTAGACTCAAATTTATTTTTTACCCACATAAAAGCAAAGGGAAAAACCAACAGCCTGAAACACTGAAACCCGGTGCTACTGTTCAATAATGTCCAAGTGAGTCTGATTCATAGTTACAGTAAAAATTAAAAGCTAGTGTAGCCTGCTAATACCATAATATTTCAAATATTCCAAGTAATAGTTCCTCAATATGTTTAATATAAAGCACATTATATACAACATACTGTAAATGAAACTTATTCGGAATGCATTCCAACATCTGGTAAAATTACTGAACAGATCCTTCTGTTTCTGAAAGGCTGAAATGATCCCTGACGTTTTGCAGATGTGTATGCTTAAGATTTTGTTACAATCCAACTTCATTCAAGCTACATTTTCTTCAGTATATTTTTTTTCTCCTCTCAAGTGGAAAAATTCTACCTAGAAATCATTATTCAATGACAGAAAAGACTTGACATTACAAAAGACTGGCCTTCAAATGAGTTGTCAAAGCTTTTCATTTAAACATTGTTGCCAGTTGACTTTTATTGGAAACAATGTAACAAAATATTAACTTATTTAAAAATAATAATAAAGCTAACATATCAATATAATTAATACAATGTCAAACAACTTAAACATACATATAAAACAGTGACATGCTGCAAAAATACAACAGATTTCCATTAAATTAATGTTTTGTCAAGTTACATCATATCAGGACACCATACGATGTAGGCACTGTACAGTTCCATGACTCTCAACTATTTAAACCATGCAAACAAATACAATATTCAATCATTGTCTACAGTATGATGTACCAGTTGCTGGCATTAAGAGTTTAATTATTTATTACAGGAATATCAACATATTAGGGAATACTGACATTGCATACAGAAAGGATAGCAAAACCACAAATGCAAGTTTTGTAGATGAGTCACTGTGTCTGTGTTTTAATGTGTACATGTTATTAATGCTGTGTAGAACCAGATGTTACAAGGCCAAGAAATGCTGATAAGGATGTGCTTGGTAGGAGTGTGGGTTCCTTCAAAAGAGCCGTTCGCTCGCAGCCAGTTCCAAACTGGCTGGGATATCGATTGCTTATGCCTCGATGAGGCATAGTAATCAATCCCCAGAGCACCGAACACGGTACTCCGAAAGGGGAGTTTCCCCAACACACTCCCTTACCAAAACCCTAAGCCCCCCCCCCCCCCCCCCCCCCACCTTAAGTCCTTGGCGGCGGAAATTCCAAAAGTGAATGGTTGAGTATGTGAATCGCATACTCAACCATTCATTAAAAAAAAAAAAATATCTCAGAGGGCTCGCATTTAAAATAGGGACAGCTGAAAAACAGCTTTTGGTTGTCCCTAGTTCACAATGCGAGCCTTTGAAGCGGGGACTCACAACGGCTTGGTAGGAGCAGAGGATAGGTGATACTAATATTATGCAATGCTAGCCTATACTGCACATATGTGGAATGTAGAAATTAGTTAGATAAGTATTTACCAACGGGACTGACTGCAAAAGTGCCCATTTTGACCTGTCCAGTTTAACTACAATCAAGAGTTCCTGGATACCTGTTGAACATTATCAAGCAATAACTACCAACCGAAGCTAATATTATTCTTGTATGTGGCTTAACTCTTCATTAAATATTATAATTGATTAAGAACTGTCTTGTGATGTCTCCTTGTATTTAAGGAACCCTCAACCTTTCATACAGTTATTTATATAAGTTTTTGGATATATTGAAATATAATGTTAAAAAAAAATGTATTATAATTATGATAGAGATGTACATGGCACCTGACCAGGAAATCATTGGGAACATCGTATTCGGTCAACTTGAAATTGCTATATATTCTAAGGAACAGGATAGAAGCTTTGACTCTAATAAATTAAATTACATTTTGGTCATAAGGTTTGTGGAATTTGAGCGTATTGCTGTCATTTCAAATTAAATCAAAATAAGAAGAAAATAGTATGTTATATATCACTGTTAACCGTGAATGTAGGAGAGGAATTAGAGTCTGTTATTTGCCAATTAAAATTGGGCAATAATAAGTTATCAATTATGGTTAACAATTTTAAATTGATTAATTTTGCTCCAAAATACTACATGAGAAATTCTATATATGTATTGTTCCTGAACGTTAATGGGTACTCATAACGGTCAGTTAAATTACAGAGAATCTCTTTTTTTTCATTCCACTGAAAGAAAGAACTCTGAGAAGTATGTTTATGTAAAACCAAATAAACTGTGACCATTAAAGTATCAAGTATTTTTCAGGATGTGTTTTATGGTTAAATAATTTTATTCAAAGGGAGATTCAAAACACAATTTAGATAATACAATAAAATGTTTTATTTCTGCTAAAGCAAATCAAGTTAGCATACAAATAATATAGTGCTTGAAAAATGTACATTAAGTATGACAATTTGCTTTTACAAATGGGATGATAGAATAAAAAAATAGATGTTACTTTGCATACAGTACGTATTTAAATATTTAACGCATGTGAATACTAATTACAATGGGCCTGATCCAGAACAACGCTTGTGAGCGAATTTACGCGTAAAATCGCCTTTTGGTAAGTACTGCGCATGCGCACCATAGAAAATACGCACAGTAACGTAGCGTAATTGTGAACGTATGGGCCATTCACGTATGTGTCACGTAAATACTTACGTGTGGGCGTGCCAATTTTACGTGAGTCCAAAATACGTCTGAAATACGTTAAGTAGGCGGGGGTTTGTATTTAAAGTGTACAGTATGGGCGTGCTTAGCTGCGTAAATACGTGTTGCCCATACGTACGTGTGCGGATCACTGCGGTTACGTTGGCAAAAGTTAAGGTAGGGTTTGAAAAGCGTATCTTGACAAAATACGTACATTCAAGGGGTGTGCCTAGGGGAGTGTATAGAAGGTACGCACACGAAAATACGCTACGCAAGTAAACGTACGGCAAACGTAGTTCTGGATCTACCCCGTTGTCTGTAAGTAAGGAAATAATGATTGAATAATGCATTTTACCTTACTTTTTATTTTCAAAGAAAGTAAGATCAATAAAATAAAAAAAGGGACTATTTTGATGTTAAGTTAAATCAACCTGATAAGTATACGATACAAACTTTGTAAAAGAGGATGAATTTTAACATAGAACAAAAAGGAGTCCTGAGGCTGTACAACTCTCATTTTAAAGTGCTTACAAAAGAAAGGCGGCTTTGATTAACAATACACTTCTATAACCTTAGATTAACTCCTTAGTTGCCAAAGCTCTCAGCAAAGCCATTTGTGATTATGTATTGTTGCAATGCTTACAGGCAGCAAAACAGATTAAATCTAAACATGCCAGAATATTAGTGAGGAAATTAAATGGTGGATACTGATACTAAAAAACATTTCTGTTTTAAAATTTGACAGACAGTTCCATAACTATGTCCAGGAAAAGAACTAGAAATTATGGGTAATAGGGCGTATTACCTTACAGGAAAGAAATGAATCTTGCCTGAGTACAGGACTTATTTATACTACTTATACTGTTGTTTATACTACTTATACTATTTATAATATGATAACATGCCCCAATGTAAAGTATGTGATAAGTGTTGCTGCAAAAATGATTTTCTTAATTTTACCTAATACGAATTTAAACTTTCTTAATAGATCCCTTGCAATCTACTGTTCCGTAAAGCAGTAAAATATATGAAAAATATATATGATAATAAAAAAAACAACTTATTACAAAACCCTATAATTACCAAATCTAGTGGGTTTCCCTAAGCGGTGGTTAAAACTGTGCTAATTTTTCTCACCCTGGTTGCAAATGGTATGGTCACGATCGCCACTGTGAAACTCACATTTGCAACATACAGACCAGAGTGATAGCTAGAAATGTTAGTGCCAGGGGCAAAAAGTAAAAATGGCGCCCCCTACCTTTAATTAGTAGCCAGTTAAACCTTAAAAATAAACTTACTGCTACCCCTCTTTTGCTTTGCGCCCAGGGAAACCGCCCCTATTGCACACCTCTAGTTACGACCCTGATAAAGACAGTCGACAGCTAATTATCAGCTGTCTCTATTGTGAAAATGTGAGTAATTTGAAGTTTTTAGAATGAATGGGTAAGTATTCCCAATCTATTTTTCATAAACTTACCTGTTCATTAGCTTTCCATCATAACCCGACGAAACACCTGCGGCAGCACCCAATGGTACTCAACCGGACAGGTTAATGGAGTCTTAGGGTTAGGCTGCGGGGAGAGGATGGAGCATAGAAGGGGAGTCTTAAAGTTAGGCTGCAGGGAGAGGATGGAGCATAGAAGGGAGTCTTAGGAATAGGCTGCAGGTAAAGGGAGTCTTACCGTTAGGCTGTAAAGAGGGGATGCATCAGAAAAGGGGAGGGTTAGGGTCAGGCTGTGGGGAAGGGAGGGTTAGGGTTAGGGTAATGGAAGAGGCGGATTAGGGTGAGGATTAGGATAAGGATTAGTTCTGTGGATCGTCGCATACTGCACTCCTGCAGGAAAGGAACAATAGTTTCCGGACCCTGTTTGCAAACGCGGTGTAGAAAACGACCCTGTCGAAAAAGGGCCGTTCACAGTAGTGAACCACACCCATATGGTATAACACGTTTTGCTTATAAAATATTGTGTGTACTGTATTTCATACTATGACTGTCTAATTTATATTATCTCAAAATAAATGTGGCTCATATGGAGCAGGCACTCAGATATTAATCATCTACACCAGTACAGGCCAACCTGTGTCTCTTCAGATGTTCTCAAACTATGTTTCCCTAAAACAGCTAACGCATTCTGGGACTCGTAGTTTCACAACACTACAGGTTAGAGACAGAAGATTGGTGGGAGATATCTGAAAAACCAATGATGCCATTCAATTCATTGCAGACCTCTGGCCTAGCTGAACTTATGTAGAATTGCCAACTAACATAGGACCCTGGTTTTTTTGGACAGAAACTCTTGGTCGGTAAGCGAATGAGTCTTTGTGGTGGGTGAGTCAATTAAACTTCTGACTAGTTTCAGAAGCCAAACACTAGAATTTACCAGGGCCAACCAGAATGAACACGCCTACAGAGAAGAAAGAATTGTATGAAAGCACTGAAGTATATGTGCTGAAGAAAGATATAGTAGTTGATCCAGAGTTTGAGAATAAGGGTAAAACAGGTGTAAGTGTAGACCTGAGCAAAACCATGTTGAACTGCAAGGGAAGGAAAATTCAAACTGTGAAAATCTGTAATTTACAGATTAAACATAAAGCTTTACAGTATATGAGTTCTATATGCAAAGGCAAAGTGTGCCGGAAAGCGTGCAGGGGTAGTACTGCATTTTTAACATATGAGTCATACTTACCAAATCTCCTACAATGTCTGTGATCTCATATATTTTTTCAGGAGGGCAACCTACTTTCCTGCATTTTGCCTCAAGGGGAGCAGGGCTTAATGACCCCTTTGGGATCTTTCAAAGGGTGGAACTAAAATATTAGAATGTATGCATCAGGTGAAGTGAGGGGGCCCTTGTGCAGGATTTGTACATGGGCTTCCCCCCATCCCCTAAGACCTCCAATCCAAACACCCCACACATGTCACCCCTCCCCCGCACATAGAATTATTTATTTTTAAAAAGCATATGAGTTGGCTGGCTTATTTACTTACTTATTTTAAGTATATATATATATATATATATATATATATATATATATATATTGATTTTGGTGCAGAGACAG
>WWET01002054.1:234697-249176 GCA_011038615.1 Limnodynastes dumerilii
GTTCAACAGAGAGAGAAAGATATAACAGATGTGTGGTGACTAATAACAGTCATGACAAATTGTCTCACTAATGAATGTTACACACTGAAAGTGCCATAACTGATTAATGTACAATTTTCCTGTGTCTTATAAAGATAGACTAGGAAACTCTAGCAGTGGACATTTAGAATGTTGTGCCAAAGGCCTTTAGGGCAGTGTGACACTTAGAAAAGGACAGTTCACCATAAAGTCCATGTGAATGCTTTAATGCAGACTTTTTTATACCAAACAGCTTTTACAGAAACGGACACAGCATGAGATTTAAATAATATAAAAAAAATGAAAAGAATTATAATAAGTCCCAAATCTGCATTTTTTGGACTTGGAATAGTTTCAATTTTTTTCAGTTTTGTATGCCTCTAAAAGTAGAATTCCACCAATGCCACAATTGTGCCTTTAAGTTAGTTCAAACCTTTTTTTTTATTTGGTCAGCTTCTTTGTTTGTGCAAAATTGGCAGCGGTTCAAATTCAGAGTGCTCCATTCATTTGCTGACCAATAAACTAATGTCATTCTAGTTCACATCAGTAAGAGCCTTAAGCCTTAAACAACATAAAAGACTGCTTTTTACACTTGTAGACTATGTTCACAGAGCTAAAATCTGGTTACATTTTTCTCAAATAAAATGCAATTATATATTTGTTGTTCTGCAATTTATCATCCAGTTGCTGACATTCTCACTAAATAAAATAAAATAACACATATACTGTATATATATATACTGCCTTCCTTCATTTCCGGTTATAGAGAAAACCCAGACTAGAAATAGTAGTAAAATAAAAATTATGCATAATTTAACGATAGGGTCAATAAAAGCAATGAGCCTGAAGAAGACTAGTAATTTATTTTATATACATTTAACAATAAAACAGTATATATATATATATATATATATATACATACATACAAACACACACACGCGCGCGTGTGTGTGTGTGTGTGTATGTATATAAATTTAAAAAAAGATTCAATTCTAAGGATTTTAAAAAACAAGCCAATAATGTGAATATTAGTTGTAAATCCAGTACTCGCTGACATTAGAAATCTATAAAGTTTATACTGAGTACATTTTGCAGAACATAATTATTTTGAAATGTATTATACTTCACCCAAATAATGCTAAAGGTGTGTTGTAACTGAAGAAAAAAAACTGTACAGACAAATTGTTTGACAATTTAAAAACTAGGTTGCAATGTTAGCCTTGGAGGTACTTGTGAGTCCTCAGCAGAAAAGCTCTAAGGGGAAAGTGGCACACTGGGCCTGATCCTGAGTAACACACAAAATAGGAAGACATTTTAAACTTGTCCAAACCATGTTAAACTGTATGTGATGTGTGTCTGCCAGATTTTAATATACACAACATTAAAGGGATCGGTCAATTTGCAGTTCTAAATATCGCTGGGTTCACACTTAATACATTGTGAATGCCTTAGCCATGGCTAAGTATGGCTAGTGCATGAGTTAGGGCTTACAATTTCAAGGTTGTTTGTCTACAGGCTCTGGTTATAATTCAATAGTCGCCATATAAACCTAACATCTCTGTTCATAGCTAAGAATAAAGACTTTATAATTGTTTAAATAAAATTAGCAGTCTGTTTATAATCTCTTAATTATACCAATCACAAGATATAAATTATTCTTTAATTACAAGGATAAACATGACTATGTTTACAAGGCTTTGTTTACCTTAAATTAGTACTAATTGTCTTCATTACCAATTATTATTCCACGATTAACATATATGATTTGAGTAATACAATAAAAGCAGAGAAAGGAATGTTGGTGATTCTTTTTAAAGCAATAAACCTTGTTTGGTTTATTGGGGGTACAATAATGTATTATTAACATACAGCAGCTGTACCTGATCTGATGTCATATATATAACAGTCCTTTATGACTGCCAGGGGAGATAGATAGGAGGCATTCATTGTATATGAGTCATGTTCAGGACATGATATGAACTTTATAAGACAAATAATTTATCATTAGACTATTGTGCTTTTTGTAATTCATTTTAACTGTAGATTTAACTGCTGATAAAACATGCAACTTAATAGGAACGTTTGAAAATTGTGCATTCCCAGGGGAGAGTAATAGAAGAATTATGTTTTCCTAAATATAATAAGAATTTCTCAGCTTTATGACTGCATAATTAATATGCATTTGTATATTTTAAATTCCTAATTAATTCTACGACCAGCTCTTTAAAATCAAATTTTTGCAATAAATTTCAAGAATTAAGCTTATAAAAGTAACAGCGTGATTTACTTCAAAAGCTCAAATCTGGCAAAGAAAAGATTACCCCATTAGCCTTAGTAACTGAACAGAGTACTGAAAAGTCCATTATGAATAGTCTTTTATGCTCTAGCAGAAAGTCATTAACATAAAATAAATCATTAGCTTTGATATTAAGCCTCCACTGTGAAGAGGTTTTTATTAATAATGGTCATGACTGCATCTGTCAAATGGTGAAATATATTCTTTTTTTTGTGTAAAGAATGTCATCATTTTGCATTCAAGGTTTTTGAGGGGTGAAACCAGACCAAGCTTTAAATAATGCATTAGGCTGTAATCCCCTAAATCAACAACTGGAGGGAAAAAAAAAATTCAGGCCGATAGGTTGTAAACAATTGTTTTCAGACCAGACCTTTTTTCTCACAGGCTATCTTTTTAACCATCGGAGATGGCTGCCATTTTAAACTAATTTTAAGGATTGTTGAATGTATTATTTTGGACTCATTATGTATATAGATGCAATTTCACAATGCCAGTAGTTTCTATGATATCCTTGAACAAATACTTATAATAAATCAATACAAACCACAGCAAAGTCTCCTCATAAAGCTTTTTAGGTTCCCAGCCAATGTTCCGAAATGCAAATAATAGTTTCAGGGGCTTAGTTGCATAAACACAATCACGCTGTGCTTTCAAAATGTACCCACTGGTAAATAGTAGCAGGACGTTCTATAAATTCACTGATCCAAGAGGTGAAGGATTATGACAGATTCCCTTGGCTT
This sequence comes from Limnodynastes dumerilii, assembly GCA_011038615.1. NCBI lineage: Eukaryota > Metazoa > Chordata > Amphibia > Anura > Limnodynastidae > Limnodynastes > Limnodynastes dumerilii. The sequence continues at coordinate 237,752 of WWET01002054.1, forward strand.
TATAAGACATATGTATCGATAATTTGCTTGTTTTGATTTGGTATAAATGGAATCTTCTCTGCAGAAAAGTATTGTGCAGCCTCCATCTCAATACATCAAGTTGCCAAGAGCACACATGTTTTAGAAGTAGAGAAGCTTTTAACATTATGGGCAAGGGAAAAAAATCAAACATTGGATCAAAACAAGTCTTTGAAAGCTCAATGACTAGAAATTATTATACTGTACATTAAACAAAACTCATATTGAAGAACAGCTGAGGCCATTTAAATAGACTTTTATTAACCCGTCTGACATAATGCATTATTGATTTAAACAGCTTAACTGAAACCACGTACAAGAGATATTAAATCAGCCAGTCATAGTTGAATGAAATGGAAGTATTTTAGGTTGCTATAAACTGGGATAATATGATTTGCATGGCAGTGCTCAATACCACATTTAAGAGAAATGATTACTAATTACACAACAAATAAGAATTTGGATAATGCTTCTGAATAAAAGAAAAGTAAAAAAAATTAAACACAGACACATTCCCAAAATACTATAGATTGACATCATAAACCATACCCAGAATGGCATTTTCCTGAAGGAAATTTGAGAATTTGAGTGCTAGCATGAGGACCCATTTTACATTGCTGGGAATAACATGTGACCTACACAACTTCATTTATAGTCTAAAGAAAGGGGCCTGGATGTAGCATATTGCAAACATGCAGCCAGTTACAATATTATTAATATTAACTTAAACTGTAAAATAAGGATACTTGAAGAATGTGACTGACATATTCCATTACTGTTATTATAAAGTAACAAAATAAATACTATGAGGATCCACTATGGAAATGTTTCCACAGAATCTTCTTGCATTCAGCAATCTGAATGGCAGTAATTGAACACTGGCCTTAGATTCACTAAATCAGGAAAAAATAGCATCTTACCAACCCCATCCTATTTCTGCCTCCAAAAAAACCTGCTCCTTTTGCTATTCAGGTTTTAAGTTATCCTGCACAAAGGCAGGGCATAGCAGAGGTATGAGCCTCTAATTGTAATTAAATATTGTGTAAATCTTATAACAAACAGTCATTTCAAATTAAGGTTCCACTGTTGTATCTAGGCGTACAAACCATAACTCATAGGCTTCCTGCCATCAGGTGTCTTACCTCTCCCGATCTTTTTATCACCATTGGCAGCACCATCAAGTTTGTTGCCTGGGTATCATCCTGGATTACTCCCTTTCTTTTACCCCACATCTGATCCTGCTCTCAATGCTACAACTTCCATCTCTGTAATATTGCTTGAATCTCCTGCCTTGATTATTGCAATCTACACCTTTCCAGCCTCCCCCTCACCTGACTCCCCTTCAGTCTATGCTCAATGTTGCAGAGAGACTAATCTTCCTCTTGACGGTCCACGTCCATATCCCCTCTCTGCTATGCCCTGCACTGGCTCCACATCCATTAAAGAATCACTTTTACAAAGATCTATCTAGCTCCACTGCTCCATACCTCTCCCCCATCTCCATTTACACTCCATATCATCCACTGCGATTGGAAAACAATCGCCAACTCACATCCCTTCTGGCCACCATAATTCACTCCTGCATACAAGACTTCTCCTGTACTGCCCCTCTTCTCTGAAAAGATCCCCCTCTGTCTATCAGGTTAGCCCCCAGCCTTCAGACATTTAAGAAATACCTCAAAACTCATTTCTTCATGAAAGCCTACTGTTTCTCTTGACCACCACTCAATGTTCCTAGCATGCCTCTCCCTTATCCCCCTTTGTCCTCTTCTTAACCCACTCCTGTCCTTCCCTAATTCCAGTTCAATCCTCTTTCCCAGTACCCCACCATGTTTCCTGTTAATCTTCCTTGTAGCCCTCTTTCCTCTTGTGCTCCACATCCTCCAGTCTCATCTCTCTGCTCATGTTTATACTTGTTTTGTATTCTTGTTTTGCTGTCAATATTGTGTCATTACATGCATCTTACACCACCCTGTACTCCATGTTTTGTTTATGTTTACCCAATATTCACCCTAAGTCTATGTTTGTACATTACCACTGCAAACCCTTTGTGGCACCTTTTAACTAAACATTATTTTTATTATAATTATTACTATTATTTTATTAATAATTTAAATTGACATCTGAAATGGACCACAAAAAGGCTGCATAGCTATGTACAGTCCTATACACAGTCCTTTGTATTTGTTATTTGGTTTGTTATTACCCCAATCATCCCTTTAAAATAAATCCACATTGCGGTGTACACTACGACACTATAATCACATAACATTTCAAAATGTAATGAATATTCTGTCTTACTATTTGGCACATAAGTCCGGAAACTTTAAATATCTGCACTGTGAAGTAAATTTACATCTATATTTCACATAGCAGAAACTCAGTCCTATAAAGTAAGTGAACAGATACCACTAAGTGCTACTTATACAGGTCTTATTTACAGGAGATTATGTATTTATAAATGGCACCTATACATTAACTGCACTATAAAATGAGACTATATTTTCTAGCCTTCTGAATGATTTATTTCAAGCTGTTAGAAGCAAGTGAAAAGAAACTTCTGTAAAGAATTAATAAAAAAAAAACCCTGAAAATAAAGCAGAGAGTTTTTATAATGCTGTGTTCCTGGAATCAAGTATAGTAAACATTCCATTTCTTCTTTATTTCATATAAATATAATTTTACGGTGTTGAAAACTATGCCTTAGGCCTAAAAAGCTACTGAGGTTCCTCAGGGGCACTCAAAACTCTTTACAAACCATTTAGATAGTTTAGCAATTCTACTGTTTATTTCAAGAACTGACTGTTGAAATACAAGTCTTTTCAGGCAGTTAAAAATTATTCAACAGCTATATATTACTTATTTTTACAACTTGCAGTTTGTAGTATGTTAATTGGTTCACTCAGATTGCCGGATATTAAGTTGTGAGTAATTTAGGCCATATGTTGTTAAAAACAGGCACACGGAGAGCAAATTAAATTACTGTCATACTGTCTGAGTGATATATATTTCCCTATGATCATGATGCAGTTGTTGGCTCATCCCCCTCAGGTAAATAAATACTATTAGATACACCCTTAGCTCAGGGTTGCCGACTTTTAAAGGTTTCCCTCTGGGAGATCCCGGGAAGGAAGCCATAGATGCAGGCAGGGGGCGGGACTTAACGGCGCGATTTATGCAAAACACGTCATCAGTGCTATATCGGGAGAACTGCCTGAATTTTGGGAGTCTCCCAGACATTCCAGGAGAGTCGGCAACTATGCCTTAGGTGGAGCTATGTACTCCTCTTTGATGGCACAGGATACAGGCACCAAGATGACACTTAACAATCTCCCTGATGTTCATTTGAAAAAGTTGGCAATTATGATGTATAACTGAGATTCTCACTCATTTGTGTTTATCTTTGCAGTGCAAAGAAATGAAAATTGTGCCACATCAACTAGAGGATGTTCAACTGCCCAAATTTATATACCCTTTACAGTGGAAGTCCAGGATTTTACCTACAAATGAAATATATGGCTTAGCTACCAACTCCCCCTAAAAAGCAGGAAAACTCCCTGGAGAGTGGGTGACCGTCCTAATTCCCTGAAGTGTTTGGCAATCTCCCTCTTTTCAAGTCATTGCAGTATAATGACAAAATTTGGATTGAGGCCTATGGTGGTGGTCATATTCATAGAGGCCAAGATATAATCAGAGACTGGCAGATAACTATGACAACATGACTTCAATAATGGAGACAGAAATGAAAAATATAGTTTAGTGTCTTGTTAATCAGCTGCAGTATCAGCTACTTTCAGCTTTACTATAAAGATGAAGTCAGTGAATCTCCCAGTTTAGTATTTATTCACTGTCATTTAAAAAAATCAATAAATATGGATGCTGCCATTGTTACTGTGAAATTGTTTTCCCGGCAGTGCTAGAAACACCCATGGGTGGGGCTATTCACAGGATACACCCCTTTGATAGTACAGGACACACCTCTTTTTTGCAGCGCCTTGATGGTGCTACAACATTCTCCCTGTTATTCAAAGTTGGCAATCATGATATAAAGGATATAAAGTTATATCATGATAATCTGCATAAATGTCTAGTCTCTGACATAAAGTCATATTTTGTTTGACTAATATGTGAAGCTAAATTGGTCAATCCAGACTTCTGATTGTTACCCAGACTCCATGATAATCATGTTAAGTTTTGCTTTACAACTGGTTGAAGTGGTTTCATTAGTAAAGCTTAGTCAAGTAAAGCTGGCTATACACTAGGCGATTATCGGCCCGATCTTCCAATTATCGGGTGATCGGGCAAATAATCACTCTAGTGTATGGTACAGATCAATTTTTGAAATGTCAAATAAACGCACCAGAAACGCTGTGGTGCGATTATTTGATCTTTCAGCATGTTTGAAAGATCATGCTGAATGCTCCCTATCCTTGTAATAGACACTGCTGCTGATCTATGTATAAAGCTACTCTGACAGCTTGAAGTATACCTTCAAAGCTGTCAGAGCAGCATAGTGCATATATCTGAAGCAGCATATATTGCAGGGAATAGTACAGAGAGGGACCAGCCGAACCTGTGCTGTGTGAAGCGTGGATTCGGCAGATCCCTATCTGTACTACTCCCAGCAATAGACGCTGCTGCAAATCTATGCACTATGCTGCTCTAACAGCTTTGAAGGTAGACTTCTAAGCTGTCAGAGCAGCTTTGTACATAGCTCTGCTACAGCGCCATAGAGAGCGCTGCCTCCCCCTCCCCTCTTCTGCTAGGATTATCGGTCCCAGCAGAGGAGGCGTATGGTGCCGATAACAGGACATTTCCATAGTGGGAAATCGTCCCGTTTGTCGGCCAACCCCCTGCTGGGACCGATAATCGTCCTAGTGTATGGCAAGCTAAGCTGCTTGAACTTAGTTACTCCTGGGCTAAACCATGTTGATTGGGAGTCCAGTCCAGTGTATTCTTTGCATACAGAGATATATCTTTGAATTGCTTACTGCACACAGATACTGACCAACTTTACTATCACACTGTTATTTAGACTTGGGCCGGAAAACATCACCTCTCAACTCTAATACTGTTTGCAACAGATGAAGTATGACTCCCCTGCAATCAACATGGTTTAGCCCAGGAGTAACTAAGTTCACTTACTTGAGTCTGGATCCAGCCCAATGATTTTAAAATAATTTCCTTGGACTCTGTACAGTTAAATAACCAACTTTTGTCACACTGTGCAATCTAAGCAGACCCTTAGGAAATACAAGCCTTCTCTTGACATGTTTATTAAACTAATATCCCGTTCAGATTGCCTCAAAATACCGGCTTTTTTGAAGAAAAAGCCGGCTGTAGAAAAAAAGCTTTTTTGAAGAAAAAGCCGGCTGTAGAAAAAAAGCTGTCTTCTAAAGGCAATCTGAACGGGCAAATTTCAAAAAGCCGGCTACTGAAAGAGCCGGCTAAAAAGAAGGGTTTTAGCCGGGTCTGAACACCGGCTTTCAATAGCCGGGTTGGCGCGTTCAGACTGGGTTAAAAAGCCGGCTTTTTCACTGCAGCCGGCTTTTTCATCAAAAAAAACTGTGTTTTCAGCTCAGTCTGAACGCACCAATTTTAAATCTCCAAAATTCTGCCCCCTGCCTAAAAAGCCTGCTTTTTAGGCAGTGGCAATCTGAACGTGGTTTAAGTTATTTAATATGGGGGACTTTAGATACTTCTTATCAATAAATATTACATGCCAAAGCTCATATAATAACAGTGACAACTGCATTCTATGTGCATGTATTTTACAGTACTTTACTATTTCTATTTAACTATACCTTTACTATATCTATTTAAGTATACTTTTACTATTTAGCATTACTTAACAGGGACTTTTACAGGGACAAACACATTTATGCTTCTCTCATATCTATAGTATATACATTAAGGTACAGAGAAATTCACAGTGTGAAATGTCTGGGGATATGTAAACAATGAGATCATTTATGAAACTACAGTGTAAAAATAAGCATCCATATTTATGCCAAAGGACTAATACATATAAACACTTTTCTATTCCACATGGGCTGCATTCATTAGTTGGAAAATGCCGCTTAACCAACATTGCAAGTAGGCTTCCTTTAACTATGTGAAAAATACTATCAACACTCACTACAGACAAGTTTCCAGAAAACACAATGTAAACAAACATCCCTTATCATTGTACAATGGGATTCAAACATACACTAATGCCAAGGTAGGAATCAGAGCCAAGACACCAAGAACCAGCCTTATCTCAAATGTTGTTACTTCTCTTTACAGTAGTTCTTTTGTATCAGATAAATGCATATACTCCGTACTGTCCTTTTAAAGTCTCAACAAGATAAAGTCTACTGAATCATCAGGTATTTTCACATCATACGTTTTAGAAGGCCGGAACAAGTTTTGTATGGACGCAAGAACTATATATTGTCCCAGCATTTTCCCCTCCCCCAGACATGTGTAACCTGGGGAATCATTGGAGAAGCGGTGTTTATGAATAGTAATGTACTTGCAACTGACAGTCATATCAACGCAGCCTTTACTAAATGTAAGCATCGTCATCAAAAGAAGACTTTAATTTATAAAAGACCCCACGAACACAAAGGCCCTGATTCAGAGATTGAAAATAAGAACTTAAAGTTACACCTGGGCTAAACCATGTTGATTTCAGGGGAGTCAAATTTCATTTGTTGCAACAGTATTATAGTTAAAAGGTGATGTTTCTCAGCTCAAGTCTAATTAGCAGTTTAAAAGTGAAGCTGATCAGGTATCTGTGTGCAATAAGAGGTATCTGTGTGCAAGTAAAAATAAAGCATTCTCCCTGCATGCATAGAATAAAATTAACTTGACTCGCCCAGAAATCAACATGGTTTTGCCCAGGTGTAACTTTAAGTTCTTATTTTCAGCCTCTGAATCAGGCCCAAAGACCATGAACTCAAAGAGCTTGTCAACATAGTTGAGGATTAGAAATAAAATAGGGCAAAAGAAAGGGTGTAGAGGGCTGTGTATTTCATAAAGTTTTCTTTTAGCAGCGAAGACGTAAAAACCTCAAACTGGAATAGTTTATTAGGCCCTGATTCAGACTTAAGAAGGAGCTTGAAATTAAGAGAGGTAAGTTACTCCTGGGTTAAACCATGTTGATTTCAGGGGAGTCATATTTCATCTGTTGCAAACAGTATTAAAGTTGAGAGGTGATGTTTCCTATCCCAAGTCTAAATAACAGTGTAATAGTAAAGCTGGTCAGTATCTGTGTGCAGTAAGCAATTCAAAGATATATCCCTGCATGCAAAGAATACAATTAACTTGGCCCCCCTGAAATCAACATAACTTAGCCCAGGAGTAACTTTCCTCTCTTATTTTCAGGTCCTTAGTATCTATTACACAGAGACACTGCCTGTGATCTACTTGCTTTTATACTGTCACTTGCTACTCCATGCCATGATATCTTCAATACATGCAGATAACTATAGGGTTGATGGCATTGTTTATTGGCTGGAGAGAAGGGGACATTATTATTTGGTACATAGTAAAGAAAACAAAAGCTGTAAATAGACCTATCCATGTTTAATTAGGTCAAAATAAGGAAGTCATTCTGAAAGAAATCAATACACATTACAACTACACCCTATATTATCTGTCAGGCTAATTGCTTTGTGGAACAACTGAAAGTGTAGAGAGAAAGCACTATATGGAGAGAGCTGGAGACAAGGTGCAGTAGAGTGAGAGTCAGGTAGAGAATGTGTTGGAGGTTGGATAGAGGAGTGAACGGAGATGTAAAAGGTGCAACAGAGCATAGAAGGGGTTGGTTGGCAGAAGGTATACATTCATATGGTTCTAAGAGGTGTCTATATTAGCAATACAATTACTAATTACTTATAATTGCTGTGAACACTAAGGTCAGTTTTGGCATGATATGTACTGGGCCCACAATAGCAGCCATGGATATGTTCATTGTAATTAATGCAATTTATTTGATTATAATAAAAATTCTTCACACCTAAAAAATATTGCCAACAGTTGTGCAAGTTTGACACATAATAAAACACTAAGGCCGTGATTCAAAGTTAAGTAAGTTTCCGAATTTCCATGCGTGTTTTTACGATCAGTTAAATTGCGCATGCACAGAACCCAAATATACGCACGGAAACCATAGGCGACTGATTGACATACCCGGAAGTCAGACTTAGGTCTGATCCACGGATCAGGACAGAATGAGTCCTGCATGTGTGGCTAGAGGGGCAAGACTCTTAATGCTACTAATATATAGTATGGGCGTTCCAACAGTTAGTACTGATTCACAAGTAGGAGTGCCTTGTGTAAACTAACATACGCACGGGAAAAGTTAAGGTAGCCCTCAACCACTCCTCGTAAGTTGATTAACCTTATTGTTTGCCGTGAGGCCAAGTGTCATCACTTACTTAATTCAGGCCACACCTGCTGTGAAACAAATAAATTCATGTTTAATTAATCCTATGTTGATTTTACATATTGTGCAAGACTTTAACCCTGTAAAGGTGCCATTATTAGATTATAGCTTTTTAAAAAAAAATGTAAAACATTTTATATACTTTTAATTATTGAACAAACACCATTACATTTACTTAAATTTAACAGTATTGGTTGTTTATGTTGTTTTTTTTATCTTTTTTTATGTTTATTTTTTTTATGTTTTTGAAAGTCTTTATATGTAGTGGATCATTGTTTTTGTAACTTCATGCAGTATGCGTTTATGCGTATTGTTAAGTATGTCATGATTATTCTTATTTTAAGTTGTATTTTTAATGGTTACTTTTGTTTACATATGTTAATGAGAGTATCTGCTGTTTTTAGAATTAAAAAATGTCTTTACTTTTCCAAATCCTAGTCATTACAGATAATTACGTATCACTGAATCATAAGCAATTTTAAGCACCTAAACGTGCGACCGATTCAGAGCTAATAAAGTTCACACATACGTGATTATACGCAGAAAAGACTTACGACCATACGTAGCACTTCCGACACAGAGGGAGTGGTTAAACTGGTTTTTAATTTTCACTGAATCGGTATTGCGGATTTTTCGCGTGCAGATATTTAGGGAAATTCGCAATTTAACTCTTAACTGTGAATCAGGTCCTAAATTAATACAATGCTTTCTGCCTCTAGCTTTCTTTCTAGTAAATTTTTCTCATTTATCACAGGGCTTGACAAATCCTGGGTGCCAGGTCACTTTGGTCTGGCACCCAAAATCACATAGAAAAGTTTTAGGGGAGATATGGTTGCGGCAGTGTATCCACAGGATGAATATGGAGACCATCCCACAGAGAGAGGAAGGGGGTGTCAGGTAGCTACCAGCAAGGCACAAATTATTGTTTATATAGCTATAGAGATAAATAGAGGTAGGTGGACAGCCGTAGAAATAAAACTAGATACATAGAAAATGGTTTGCTAATATATAAGGTAATATATTGTATAAATGTTTGGTCTGGCTCTTAGATTTGTAAAACGTGTGGCATCATTAACTTATCATTCAAAATATCAAGTTCTATAAACAGTCTGTCCATCTGAGGTATCACAGACTAAGGGGTATATTCAGTGAGGTTTAAATTGAGGAAAATGGAGATGTTTCCCATAGCAAACAATAAGATTTAAAATATAATTATCTTGAATGTGTTTGGTAAATGAAAGCTATAATATGATTGGTTACATGATTTAGTGATTCATTAGTGATTGGTTGTTGATAAAATAAACCTGGTACCCATGCAACATACAATAACAATGTTTGGTTTACATAAACCACAGGGGAAGCTCTGATTGGCAGCAGCTGTCAGTTAAGATTTTTTAGTGATTAGTTCATATGATATGTCTCCACCTTTCACTGTTTTTCTTCATTCCAAGCAAACCACAAAAAATGCCAACCACCAATGAATGCCTTATAATGGTGGTGGAGAGCAGCCACACACACTCTTTATCCACAATTTTATGTGTTCAGTTTTTCTTCCACCTCTTATTTAGTCAATATTATGGTGCTTTCAACATAAAAACTGAGCAAAACAATCATTTATTCTATTGGATCTATGCTCTGACAGCACAGATCCTATGGAATTTAAATGCATGGCCCATTGTATGAAAAAAACAAAAACTAAACAACATTGCTGCCTAGATCTAAATTGCGGTGATTCAATGTTTTAATACACAATATCTAGTTTACCCTTCAAAAGCAAATCAATAACAGGTAATTGGATTGGAAATTCCATTAAAATAATTATTTCTAAGCATTTGTGGGCAATGATAAACAATTCCATTTTGTAACCATACATTAACACGAGGCAAGCGAAGAACACAAATGTTCACTGATTTAATGCTCGCGCATTCAGTCCTTTCTCCTATGAAATGTAATATCCTAAATGCAAGTCATATCCGACAACATAATGGCATGTTTTGGAAATAGATGTAAAGAACAGAGAAAAGATTGCTAACATGGTGGGTAGACTAATAACTGTGACTTACAATGTATAATACCTAAAGATCAGGATGCAGGGCAGTCAGCTCAGAATGTACTGAATAATTAGTGTTAGAGAGGAATGTCCATAAGGTGCTGGAGACTAGTTAAAAACATAATTCCAAATCATTAATTGTGTCCCATTTATCAACCCTAATCTCTCTCCTAAAGTTATCTTTAAGCATATCTCCACACACTTGCATTTCCCTGAAAGGTAAAATATCTGTGTGAGTAGAAAGTGAAGGGGATGTAGACTTCATTCTCTCCTGAAGGAGCTTAGCTCACAAAATCTAGTGTTACTGGTTCTTTGAGGCTCACCATAGGGAGCAGTGTAGACCATTATTTTCTCTCCTTCTGATGGCAGGGGTCATGCTCCCTCTCATCGGCGAGACTAACATCTGCTAGAAGTGTCAAAATAAAATTATACTGCCATCATTTTTATGTGAATAGACATTTCAGAATACAGAGTAACACTGCACGAAATGCAACATTCCAAAGTGTTACACACCACACTCCTTTTATACTCTTCCATAACAGTATCATTTATCTAAATTTGCCTGACACCTTTGTCAATTTCTATTTTCAATGTGTTCTTAAGTCAGGCGCTGTAGAACTTGATGTTTAAAGTAGCTTTTTATTGATTAGTGGCTGCTGTTTGATACTTGGACAAATGTCAGATACGGTAGCGGTCCCTCAAGCTACAAGCATTACAAGTTAGGTGTCTGAATGAGTTTGTCCAAGCTGTTATCAGGTCCTACTACTATTTAAAACTGTGACAAGCCGCTACCACTGTATTCATTGGGACATAGGTGCAGTCTATCTGCGTTGTGACAATCATTTCAATGAGTTTATATCACAAGAAAACAATGTTGTAGTAATCTTAATGAATTTTCAAAAAATGATTTTAAAAGTGTAACA
>WWET01002054.1:249271-263126 GCA_011038615.1 Limnodynastes dumerilii
TACATTTTACATTTAAAACAAAAGTCCTTAGTGTTTAGCAAGTGTCTACAAAACAATATTATATTTATAAACATACATTACAATGAAAGCCATAATTAAATATTTTATTGACTAGCTGTGCATGTAGTTATGCCCAGTAACACCATTACTGTATAGTAAAATACTCTTTTTATATATGATACATAACTGTTCTCCAGATTTTCTGAAACAGTGATGTTTACATAAAAATGATGCAGAGGACAAAAGCCTCTTCATACGGCAAAATGTATATTAATGCTAAGCGAGAACAGACATTATATACAAACTACAAAACCTCTTAACGAACACTTCCAAGGAATGGTTTAAACTAGTTAGTTGTCAAGACAATTATTAGCACATTTGCTAATTATAGGCACTTTTTAAAGGATGTAATATTATTGGCCTTAAGCAGGTAATTTGTTACTTCTATATAAAGAGAGAATAATTCCATTTGCAACACACCTATAAAAAAAACAGTATAAAATAATATTAATGTTCTTGGCCATGTTTAATATATCATATGCATTGTTCCTAAATATTGTTCAATACATAAAACTGTGCTGTGAGAGGCACTAGAATTTACTTGGCGTACTAGTCATTTGCAATAAGAGAAAACTAATTACTAGGGTTAATTACCTAAACCTTTTGCAAGTGGATAGAATGTAGATCATTGTGGCCAGTGTGAAGATGCAGGATTAGGCTGTCCAGACATAATATGACAATACAGTAAATAAGACTACACATGCATTACTTTCTAGCCGCACTTGTAGACATATTGATAAGAATGAAATTGCATTTTTTTTTATTGTACAGTAATTATGGGTAATGACATCTGAACGGTAGTAAGTCTAGAGCGCTTTCAACAACTATCAATGCCAAACTTTTAATGACAGACACTTAGCAAGACACACACAGGCACCACTTTCCCTGGCACAGTTGTAAGTCTGGAAAGCTGCCTTTGTCATGTAAGTGTTTTGTGCTAAACAAGCTATTTTTATTCATGCACACAAACCTCATCACATCAGTGCAGCAGAGTGTAATTCATGCATAGATTCGCCTGCTGCCACTGTTCAGTGATGTAATATTATAACATTAGTGAAATAATAGAACTTGCAAAACTCTGGGCAACTTAATATTTCCATGGTGGCCATCGCAATTATTGGTTATAAAGGTTGTTTTAGCTAAGACTCATGCCAAGGCTTCTTGACCACACTGCCAGCTGTTTTTTTGCAGTGTGGGACCAACATTACAGCAGGTACATAAGCCAGCACAATGCCCACCTATAGTGTATTCTCTGCAAAACTTGTAAGCATCATTGGATTGTTGTTACAAGCTTTGCAATGAAACATCAGAGGTCATATACTTACTATCACATTGCAAACTACATCAGTCAAATTGATTTCTATCTTAATACTCAAGGTCATCTTTATAGAGCATAACACAACAGATGCACAATAGCAACACAGCTTGCTTCTAATAACAAATGCTAGATGTCTGTAGTAAATAAATACAGAGTGGATGCTGTCAGTGTGAGGTATCAGAGCAAGGACCCCGGCTCATTAGGCTGAAAGTAAGATCTGGTTTGGAGTGATTCTTATTTTAAAGGAGAAAGTGTGTGCCTTTATTGCACAGAGCTTCCAGTATATCAAGTACAAAGTCCAAGGCAGACAATTAAACCGGTGTATAGTGTATCTGTAGCTGGGAACGATGTTAGAAAGGATACAGTGCAATGCTTTGTGTGCATGCATAGGGAAAAGAGCAGGGTGGAGAGAGACAGCAAGCAAGTGAATAAAACACATTAAATCACCTTGTTACAATAGTAGGGGTCCAAACAGGGGGACGGTCCCAAACAGGGGGTGTCAGGAGCTGCAGCAGACTGTGCTGGTGGTGGGTAAAATCTCACATCCATTGCACTGTACACATCAAGGAAACTCCGGTCTTGTATGTCCAACAGCAGAAAAAGAAACAGTGATGCAGGAAGCAGCCAGAGGTATATCACACAGAACAACAGCACCTTGCTCCTTCACATCCGATTGTGGTTTGCACACACATGTAAAACTACATGTATTGTAATTCATAAAAATCCTCCACAAGGTACCAGCCTGCAACGATAGAGTCCTGTAGTAGTGTCACACAGATAGTGTAGTACTGTAGAGTCAGGTAACAAAGTAGTGAATTAATTCTTATTAACAGTTCTCTCTCTCTCTGATCACCGTGTTTCTCCTTTTCCCCCCAAAGTTGCTGGATTGTTGTTTTTCTCCTGTGCATAAAGGGAAGCAAAACCTAGAAGAGGCACTGTATCTCCCCAGCCTTCAGAATGGCTGCCCCGTGCTTTGCTAGAGAAGGAGGGACAGTGTGTGTATGTATGTATATGATGAGTGTATTTCTGCTTATTAGACACGTTGGATCTGTTGACCTGAACAGCGCCATCTACTGGCAAAATATAACTTTCTCTTTGTCCTGGAAAGCCATGCATTTCAGAGGACCTATAATGGGATCATGTAGTTACATTTGGATTTGCTTAAACACTTTGCATGTTTGTTTGCATACTTCTAAAGCATACATACTGTAAACATTTGTAAAAGGACACTTGCGTCCTCAGTGTCCACTGAAATAATTTCATTACGATTCTGAAGGTTTTTGCTTTTTTAAAAAATAAATACATTTTATTATCTGCCTTTTGCAATGTATAGTTATATTATGCATACATATACATTTCAATAAAATACACATGTAGGCATGAAAAAACGTAAAGGAACATGTGTATATGATTATAATATATAAAGAACATATTACTCATAAAAAAACATAAAAACAAGTGTGCAAAACTGTTCTGTTTTTTGACAATTTAAAATCTACCACATTAGCAGGGAAGGACCAGGGGATGTATATAAGTGGAGTATATTTGGGGGCTGGACATGGCTCACTACATAAAGTGCATGTGGCGATATATTAGGTGTCTAGTATACTATACTATATGGGGTATATATTAGGTTTTGGGAATGGAACACTATACACAGTATATAGTATGCCATCCCCAGACCCTTATTATATCCAATTTATAGAAGAGCATGTGCCATACCCAGACTCAAAATATATCCCATTATATTATAGTTTGTGCCATCTTAGAACCATAATATATAGTAATATTGCCTACCTGCAAAAAGGTTTTTTTCTGCAGGGGATGGACAATTTTCATCTGCTCTGCTCTGCACGCCCCCAAGGAAGCACACACATCCCCTTCATCAGCAATGCACAAGTCTATTATAGTCAACTATGAGGGAAGTTACTGTAATGGGCCTTAAAATTCACCTTGGTGGCCCTGCTTAATTGTGACCTATACTTTATGGCTGAATCCAGACGGATGTTTTTATTACTTCCATGGGTTTTAATGCAGTGTTTTTTTCATACTGTATCTGCTCATGTATTCATGTTAACCCATCTCAAACCCGGAATGACACTATTTACAGAAAGGCTTTGTTAAGTTTGCATGTGGCCATTCCCTCTTAGTTTATTTATAGTATAAGAACCCCCTCTCACTGCATTTTGTAAATCGTAACATTAAACCAGCAAGATTAGAGAACAGGGGACATAGCAATAATGTCAACCACGAGTTGACTAGAGAATGGAAAGATGATTTTAATATATTGACCTTTAGGATCATTAGAAAGTCTTTTAGATATATGTGATGAGAAAAACACAGAGGTCAGAAGCCAGAAGTAGATTTGTGTGTTAGGTGGTAGGTTTATTTTTTTCATTGAAAACCGGGAACGTGACTTTGGGTGCTCTGTGAAAAGAGTGAAGTGCAAACTAGTGCAAAGAACAAAAAGTGCACAGGGCTTGAACTGAAGTCCTTTCCAAAAGGAGAAGAGTTCAAACTATCCCTGCCACTCCACAGGCCACCGGGGTAAACAAGGTCGGAAGGAATCCTTCGCCGAAGCTAGAGGGACCCTCCAACTTGTCCCTGGGATCACCATAAGGTTCACTCCCTCTCATGCTAGGCATTTAGAGAAGCAGCAGTGGGCCAGGGGGGTAGGAATCGAAGGGCCACACAACATCCCCCCCTAAGATCTCAGGGATTCAGAGCCTATAGGGGCGTAGTCGAGCCTTTCAATCCAACTGAATAATTGACACAAAAGTGTAAAAATAAATAATGGAGAGTAGGGGTTTGGGTCCCCGCTAAGAACGGCCCTATTTCGATAGGGCCGTTCTCTCCCAGCCAGTTTGGAACTGGCTGGGATATTGATTGCTCATGCCTCGATGAGGCATAAAAATCTATCCCCAGAGCACCGAACACAGGTGAGCCTAAAAACTAATCCCAACTCTTCCCCTAATTCTGACGCTAACCCTCCCCTTCCATTACCCTAAACCTAACCCTCCCTCCCCTGCAGCCTGACCAGGGCCAGATTAAGGTCTGTGGGGGCCCCTGGGCAACTAAATCATGGGGGGCCCCTGTTTCAAATTAACATACAGAAAAATTGCCCCCCTATTTATTTGCGTCTAGTTAGCCTTATTTCCCCCTCCTTCTGTGTCCAGCCAGCCTTATTGCCTTTTTATGTGTACTCTGAAGAATTGTGACGCTAACGTGATCTTAGGTCACCTGGCGCCTTGTAAACAGAGCAGTAGTTGTGCATAGCGCAGCCAGCTCTGTACAAGCAGGGGACAGGAGCGCTACGTGAATGCTCCGCCCCCTTGCTCCCCGGCTACAGTGTAAGAGGATGGATGCCAGTGATTGACATCCTCCTCTTAAGCACACTATCGCAGCTGCCGGAATATGACGGCGGCTGCGATACACTGTGCTTAAGAGGAGGATGTCAATCATTTACATCCATCCTCTTTCACAGCAATTTGTGGGGCCCTTTGTGTGTGGGGACCCCGGGACGACCGCCTCGATTGCCCCATTGACAATCTGGCTCTGAGCCTGACCCTAACCTTCCCTTCTCTCTAGCCTGACCCTAATACTCCCTCCTTTATAGCCTAACCCTAAGACTCCGCAGCCTGACCCTAACCTTCCCCTTCTATGGCCCTATCCCTAACCCTCCCTTCCTAAGAACCTAACCCCCTTAACACTAAAAGTCCCTGGAGAGGTCACTCACCTCTCCGAAGCTGTCAGCGGGTCTGCGGCGGGTCCTGCAAAAATGAATGGGTGAGTATGCCCTAGCCTAATAGCCGGACAGAGGAAAAAAAATTCTCCCTCCAAGCCAATAGGCCAGAGCAAGGGAGGCGATTGCTCAGTAAGAGTGGGGTCTAGAAATCATGCCTATAAAAGTGCTTTACTTTGCCACTCGGTGAGTGTGTTTCAGGCACCACCAGCTCGCCACTCCGGATTCACGTGTTTCCTGGCTTTTAAAGCATCCTCAGCCAAATGACCAGAGGACCAAGGGATCAAGCAGAGGAGCTCTCACCCCTCCTCAATAACAGATACTACACTTGATCTTAGCTAAAAGGCTTAAAAGTGATTTATGATATATGTGATAAGAAAAACACAGAGGTCAGGAGCAAAGGGTAGATTTGTATGTTAGGTGGTAGATGTGACATTGGAAGCCAAATAACTATTTTATGAAGGAAATTTTATAAAGATATAGGAGAGCCAGCTCATAAACCTAAAGGAGCCCAACAGACATATCATTGATAAAACAATGTGTCTGGTAGACAATTACAAAAGTTCAATCAGGAAAATTGTACTGTGATGACCAAGGGTATCGATGAGATCACAGTTGTCAACTCTATTAAAGTGGCATAGAAAGATAGTGAAGAATGGTAAGTATGCAGAGCAACCTTTAAATGTGGCCAGGGTGAGATCAATAGTTAATATATACAGTTGGAAGCCAGATTTAAGACAACCATCATCTATGCTTTGTTCCCGGTGACCAATATTATGCTTCAATCATTGTGACATCACATAGTGACCACACACACTTGCCAATCATTTGAGTTATATTCCCGCATGGTTCTGGCCCAATTATCATATAGCATCTTAGTCGCAGGCACAACTGGGGAGGAATGTTGTGGAACTGGGCATGTTGGCCAAACCAGCATAAAAGAGGATATTTAGCGAGGATTATGAAGACTTCACCTTAATATATGATGGTAATGGATCCTAGTGAATTCTTGATGAAGAAGTGGAGGATGGGTGGTTATGAGTACAGAAGTTAGATGAGTGATTAAGGGTGTTGACTGGCCAGTTATGAAAACTTTAAAGTAGGTTTGTCTGAAAACAGTCAAGTTTAGCAAGTATACAGTGGCTGAGCAAAGAATTAGGATTTTTTTCATGTTTGACATCATGATGATAGAATGAAAAAGGTAAATAGACAAAAAACACAAGATGGTGGCTGCTCAAACAAGAGCAGGTGCTAAAAATGTATGGAGAAATCTTCAGTGTGGTGAGTGTTTGCTCTCAATTTAATACATGATATATGACCTGAAGTTGGGACTCTGACAGTACTAGACCCATAAAACAGAGAAGCCTTGTAAGTGGCTGGTGGCTTATCATATATTTGCAAATGTATGTACCAAATCTCTCTGACATTATTTTATGAATGTTATGGTTTGTTACTAGTTAATGCAAGGATGCTGGGATGGCTTTCTTTGTATCTATGTAGATTTCCCCATACCTTTCTAGCACCTGCTCTAGATTAATTTATACATTGATTTGAGCAGCCACCATCTTGTTTTTTTTTTTTTAAAGCATTTCAGGGATAGCAGCTGAGCTGTGAGTGCTGTTCCAAAGTAGCTATTTTGGAGACTTGGGGAATTTAAAAATACATGATATATGACCCAAAGTTGGGACAGTATCTATCTATCTATCTATCTATCTATCTATCTATCTATCTATCTATCTATCTATCTAATTATTAATTTCAATTGCTAACATTTAGATTTTCTTTAATTGTAATAAATAATTTAAACGTAAACTTTTTATATTTGTTTAAGTTACAAAAAAAACCCTTAAAAATGAACACATGTAGTTGTAGTTGTAATGTCTGAGAAAGTGTACAGTAATATGCTGCTTTTCAGGCTTACAATAAAGCCAGTGTACTGTCGTATATGTAGAGTGTGCGTTTTGAAACTTTTTTATTTTTTGATTTACCAGTTAATATTTGAAGGGTGTGTAGCACTAACAAGAGGGCCATTTTATTAATGATAATCTGTTACGCTTACACTTGACCTGAGCTGGTGCATAATTTTAGAAGGAAGCGCAGGGCCTCCAGCCAGCTACAGCGATTGCAGCACCATTAAGCCACCAACTTTCTCATTTAAATATAGCGGAACGCTCCGTTTCACTAACGTTCCAGAAGTGAACAGAGGCGGATCAGTCGCTTGGCATCTGCCTTTTCGTTCTTGCTCATGGTATGTACAGTGCTAATAACGCCGCTCTTACACCTAAAAAATAGGTGTAAAACAGTTCTTGATCAGCCCAAAAATACATACATGTTGTTTGTTTGAGCCTGGGGGACCCCAGGTCCAGTAACTTATTAGGAATATAAAAAAGTGAGGTCAGTTGCAGATATCTACCAGCTGTGACCCAGGCTTAAGCCTTAAGCGGTGGCTTGTGAGAACAGTTGGTATGCTTTAAATGATTTTTTCTTGTTATCAGACATTTTTTTTTATCATATGTTGTGCAAATACAAGCATCTTTCGTTTCTGCTTTTAATGCATGTGTTGCTATCAATGCACATTGTGTTATCAATCCATTATATATATAGTAATGCTGAAAAACATGTAAGAACTTATTATAAATATACCATACAAAAGACATACAGTTAAACTTAAATACTAAACATACAATTTTCCATCAGTGTACCATCTTCCTACGCTTTACTCACTTTGTGATTCATATTATATTTGTGTTGTTTGCTTTGCAAGTGCACCACTCTACCACTTAACCTCAAACAGTCAAAAACAATTTATATCACTTTCTGATGCATTGCAAGGGCTTCATTTAGTAGCCTCGTATAAATAATATTTATAAAATGTACAAAAGACAAAAGCAGCATCAGCTGGTAATTTTAATAAGTTAGACTTTTTATTAATAATACATTCTTTAGTTATTGTATTATTTGTCATGGACTTAATCCATAGAATATTAATTATTTTTTATTGATTTAAATGCTCTGCTATTAGCAGTTGATCACTTTATAGGACACATGTTACTTCTTTGCAATAGAATCAGTCAGTCTAAGATAATAACTGTGACACAGTTTAGAAGGCAACAGTGAATTGATAATCTGCATAATGAAGAATTAATCAGTAATATATTCACATAAACTAAACATAAACATAAAATAATTAGGAATGGTGATTATGCTGACAAAATGGCAGCTGGTACGACAAAGGTAAATTACTTGCCCATGAGTTGAACCATCAATGGACATTTGTGGGGGGTGTTGGAAATCCAAGAAAAGTCCCTAAAATTTAGTAATCTCCCATATTCCAGGGAAAATTCAGATAAATTGTTCACCAAACTACAGGTCCCTGACCTTATTTTTTAATTACCTTCTCAATTTTCTTATAAGCCTCTAAGTACCCCCCTCCCCCTCCAAATGGATCTTAATTTGTTCTGTGGCAGAGAATTAGAGGATGTTACCTTCCTTTTCTATTCTCCACCTGTTCTCTAACAGTCACGCCATTTCCCTTCCCAACCTTCCTAGTTATCTCTCGTTACCGTAGAAAGCTTTGCAAGCCACATAGGGCAGTATTCATGCCTAAGAGTGAGGTAGGTGTGGAAAGATCTGCACCTAACTCACCCGTCCTGCCCCTAACCCACCCCCCGTTTTTAGGTACCTTATGGCACTTATGAGTGCCATAGGGCTACCTTATCTTAAGAAGGAAACTACGCATGGACAATGCCTCTCCCAGCCTCCCCTCTGCCCTCCCCAGCTAATCTAAATCCCTCCCCCTTCTACCTAAACACTCCCCGAGGTACCATCTTTCTTACTAAACTGCAATCTATGGAATAGATTGTACCTAACTGGTACGCAGATTATGTAAATGACCTACTACGCATGCCCATAGCCTTTATCTCAATTAATATTGTGTCATATTGTGTTCCTACACATTTCAATTTTGGCATTTTGGTCACTAGTATTCTGTTTTATTTTATTTTTATGGCATGAAAATTATTTCTCAGCTGAATGTGTAAAAGAAGCATTACAAGACTCTGCATGTTATTGAAATAAATGAAAATGTCTTTAGGCCTGGAGACAAATGGGGCGGTGGAGTTGGACTACTTCTTTCCCAAAATTGCACATTCACAGTCCTACCCAATGTCCTTTCACTTTCTTTAACATCCTTTACATCTTTAACTCTTTCCTTGTGATCTATCATTCCCCCCCCCCAATGGATCTTGCCATTAATTTCATATACCTTCTCTGTGTGAATCCCTCATTTCTTATCCTCTGACTTACCAACCATTATCCTTGGCGATTTCAACATTCCCATTAACAAGCCTCCTTCTCGTGATGCATTCAAGCTTTTCTCTCTAACTTCATCTCTTGGCCTCTGCCAATGGATTGATTCTTCTACTAATGAGGATGGAAATTTCATTGAACTGTGCTCTGTTGCTGATCTTAAAAATTCTCCTCACCCTCTTTCGGACCATCACCTGCAAACTCTCCCACACAAATTCTAGCTCTAACCTGCATTATTCGGCAATGTCTTCTCACACGCATAGAAATCTTAGTGCCATTAATTTTGACCAGCTTACTCAACCTGTGCCACAACTTTAATCTTCAGTCTCTAACTTCCACTCTCCTGATTTAGCAGTATCTCACCTAAACCACCCCCTAGCAATTGTCCTTAACCAAGTCGCTCCAGCTACCATGGCAACATCAGTGTCAGCCATGGCACACTAATGACACACAATACCTTAAAAAACTCTCCAGCAAAGCAGAATGTCGCTGGTGCTAATCTTGCTCTCCTGATGACTTTTTAACTCATACAAACACATCATACTTATAGAACTGCCCTGGACCATGCCAAACAATCCTACTTTCAAGCTCTCATTTCTACTCAGGCTTCTAACCCCAACACCACTTTTGTACATTTAACTCCCTACTGAACCCTCCTATGCATAATCCACCAACCTCCATCAATGCCCAAGATCTTGCAATGAACTTTAAGGACAAGACTCACAAGATAAGACATTTTCCAACACCCTTCCTCCACTCTCCGACACTTTGTCATCATTCTATCTCACAAATGAAAAGTAAGTATCTGCCCTTCCTCTTCCTACTTTACTACTTGTCCTATTAATCCTGTACCCTCATAAGTTAGTTGATGTCTATCCTCTGTGCTTCTTCCAACCTTAACTACAATCTGTAATCTCTCTCTAAAGGCTGGTATCTTCCCCCCTTTATTCAAGCATGCACTGATTACTCCAATTTTGAAAAAACAAAACTCTGACCCAAACTCTCCCTCAAATTATCATCCCATATCCCAGCTCAAAGCTGCTTGAAAGACTTGCCTACACTAGCCTCACTCACTTCCTTTCCTTACACAATCTTCTAGATCCTCTCCAGTCAGGCTTTCATTATCAACATTCCACCGAGACGGTTTTGAACAAGGTGGTCAATGATTTAATCACTGCTAAATCTAAGGGTCACTACTCTCTTCTATTTTTACTGGATCTTTCTGCTGCTTTTGACACTGTTGACCACTTTCTTCTCATACAAATGTTACAGTCACTAGGTATTCAGGACACAACCCTTTCCTGGTTCACATAGTACCTCTCTAATTGCTCTTTCAGTGTTCGCTTTTCTGGATCTACATCTCCTGCCCTTCTGTTGGAGTACCACAAGGCTCAGTATTGGGTCCATTACTTTTTTCTATCTGTACCTCTTCACTTGGACAACTCATAAAGTCATTTGGTTCTCAATATCATCTCTATGCAAATATAACTATCCACCCCTGATCTATCACCAACCGGTCTGGTCCACATAACTGAAGGTCTTTCTGCCATTTCATCCTGGATATCCTCCTGCCATCTCAAACTTAATCTTTCAAAAACAGAGCTACCTGGTCTTTTTATTTCTGTTGAGAACACTGAAATATTCCCTACCCTTCAAGCTTGCTGCTTAGGTGTTACACTTGACTTTGGACTGTCCTTTGTGCCCCACATACTGTACAATCTGTTTCTAAATCCTGTAATATACACTTAAAAAACATTTACAGAATACGAAAATATCTTTCACAAGACACTGCTAAAACTCTCATTCATGCACTGCTCATCTCCTGCATTGATTACTTCAATGCTCTCCTTATTGGACTCCCACAATACAATGTTACACCTCTACAGTCTATATTGCATGCACCAGCAAGACTGATTTTCCTTGCTAAACATTCACATAGAGCTTGTCCTCTCTGTCAATCTCTAAACTGGTTGCCTGTTTACTACAAAATCAAATACAAAAGCCTCTTACTACCCTATAAAGCCATAAACAACACTGCACTTGCATACATGTACTCACTTGTCTAAAGATATATCCAAAATCTCTCTCTCAGATCATCATAAGATGTACAACTTACTTCTGCACTTAATAATTGCTCTAATTTCTGGTTACAAGACTTCTCCTTGGCTGCACCCAGTCTCTGGAATAACCTCCCTTGCCCCTTAAAGACTATCCTCCACTCTCCAAACTTTCAAGTGCTTTCTTAAAACTCACCTCTTCAGACAAGCTTATCAAATTCTTCAACCTTCTTAAGCTTTATTTACCATATTAAAAACCACTTTGCTTTTCACTTTGCCTTTATATTACATTATTAACTCAAACCCGCACTCTCTCTTGCTATTCTAAAATTCTGTCACCTCTGTTACTATCAGTGCTGTATGGCTAGATACAGAGTACTGAGCACTTTTACCATACACCCTGGCTGGTTCCATTGTGTGGTATATAGAACTTGCCCTTATGTATCAAACCCACTGTCCTGAGTGTAAGCTTGTGAGCAGGGCCCTCTTACTCACCCAGTCTATCTGTTATTACCCAGTCTTGTTTATAATAATTGTTAAAAATTGTAAAGTGCTATGTAATCTGCTGGAGCTATATAAAAACCAGATAATAAATAATAGATAAGTATTTCTTAGGGTAGACATTTTTTCCACATACATTCTGCTGGAACCCTTGCATGTCTGTATTTATATGTTCATGCTTATTTATGTGCATGTTTATGTATGTGTGAGTGTATGTATGTATCTATCTATGTATATAGTATATATGTAGGTATGTGTGTATGTACATAGGTAGGTATGTATATATGTATTCATGTATGCATGTGTTTGTATGTATATATGTGTGTGTGGGTGTACATGCTGATTCTACCAAAACACTTGATGGTCATATCTGCTTTGACTATTATAACCTTTTTCTTTCAGATCTACCCCTCTCCTGCCATGCTGCTCTATAGTCTATCCTTAATGCCGCTGCAAGACTTCCTCTCTTGCCAGTCCACTTTCACATCCCCTCTCTGACAAGCACTGAGCTGGCTTCCCTTATGCTACTGAATCCTCTTCAAGCTGCTCACCTGCAGAGCTTTCTCAAGCTCCACTGCTCCCTATATCTCCAATGTCATCTCCACTCACACTGCTTTTCACCTTCTTATTTCTGCCAATGACTGCTGTTTTACCTCCCATATTATTACCATGTCTTATTCCTGCATTCAAAATTTCTACTGAGCTGCCCATCTTCATTCGGATGCTCTCCCATAAACCATCAGATTATACCCTAGCCTACAGATCTGTAAGGGTTAAAATAAAGTTATATGTAAAATAACTAGTACGCCATTTTGTATATCTGTATCCATTTTGTCTTTTGAATTAGTACGGCAAGAAATTCATTTATTTTGTGTATTTAGGACAAATAGAAGGCTATGTGAACAAAACATTTACCAGAGATCATGTTATTGTGACTGAACTTGTTTAGGGTAACATTGCAGAACGGCACCTCAACTGGCCTCGGCCTATGAAGATAACGATTACTGATGCGCTTGCAGATAAGAATATTTTATTGTTTTCTTTCGCTAATTAAATTGCTATTTGTTTTCTTTTGCTAATTAAACTCCTTAAATTGGTGTACATGACAAGCACCTTATAAAAATCTGTATGTTATGCTAATAAATTAGAATTCATTTGGTAGACAGAACTAAATGTGTGTCTGAATCTGACTTCACCGGCCGGCCGTCTTATAGTTAGGTATCCTGACAGAATGAAGATCCTTGTAAGACCCTCTCTGTGGAAGGTCTAGGTGGGGGGAACACCTCCAACAACATATATTGCACATCTACTGAACTGTTTATCAGTATATAGGACCTCGCTGTGGGTCTCTGCAACCAGCCATTTAACGGAAGAATTCCAAACTGCAGCCTATATTGTCCTACCTTCACGTGTACCATCTGACTGTTTTGAAATTTATCACAGTGGTGACTACAACAGTTTCACCTACCGTTCGGGCCCCTCCATTCATCCACCTGAGTGGTTCCCTGCGGACTGTGTTTCATACTATACATCTATATTCAGCTCCACTATCTTTGTTGCCGTGTCCAATGCTCACAGATTGCATCCTCCATCATCATATTTTATTTGTTTCTCAAATTGTTGCTTATTTAGTGGGAATTTTATGTATTAATAAATATACAGTTTTAGTTATACTTGAACCACTTGCACTTGCATTATTATTATATATTTTGTGTGGCAATTTCACGGAGGCTCCCAGCGTGGTTTTTCTTGTTTGTATTTGTTGTTTAGTGGTATTGCACAACCACATTACCTGCGCAAGGTCCTCTGTTATATTTGCCAGTTTGTAATAATTTTTTCGAAATTTTAGAATTTTTCTTAACATTTAAT
>WWET01002055.1:0-12301 GCA_011038615.1 Limnodynastes dumerilii
TATATCTATAATGTGTATTATATATGTGTATAATATATCTATAATGTGTATTATATATGTGTATGATAACGTCTGTATACAGCGGGCATATCTCTGCCCCGCCCCCCGCGTCGCTGTGTATTTCTGGCATTGTTACTTATCATGACAGCAGCTATTGAAGGGCTCGTGTCACGGTCTCCGCAGGGCGGTCTATTTGGTGCGACACAGGGAAACGCGGCAGAGGTTCGCCATGAAGAAGATAAACAAGCAGAATCTGAGTCTCCGGAACCAGGTGCAGCAGGCCTTCGTGGAGAGAGACATCCTCACCTTTGCGGAGAACCCCTTTGTGGTCAGCATGTTCTGCTCCTTCCAGACCAAGCGGCACCTGTGTATGGTCCTGGAGTACGTGGAAGGTACGTGTGACGATTGTCCCGTGACACAAGTGTGGGTCCCTGTTGCGAACGGCCCTATGGCTGGGATATTGATTGCTTATGCCTCAACAAGCGGTACTCCGATAGGTAAATCTAACCCTAATTACCCGAACTGTTTCCCTAATTCTAACCCTAATTACCCGACCTGTTTCCCTAATTCTAACCCTAATTACCCGACCTGTTTCCCTAATTCTAACCCTAATTACCCGAACTGTTTCCCTAATTCTAACCCTAATTACCCGAACTGTTTCCCTAATTCTAACCCTAATTACCCGAACTGTTTCCCTTACGCTCCCCTCCCACGCAGCCTGACCCTTACGCTCCCCTCCCACGCAGCCTGACCCTTACGCTCCCCTCCCACGCAGCCTGACCCTTACGCTCCCCTCCCACGCAGCCTGACCCTTACGCTCCCCTCCCACGCAGCCTGACCCTTACGCTCCCCTCCCACGCAGCCTGACCCTTACGCTCCCCTCCCACGCAGCCTGACCCTTACGCTCCCCTCCCACGCAGCCTGACCCTTACGCTCCCCTCCCACGCAGCCTGACCCTTACGCTCCCCTCCCACGCAGCCTGACCCTTACGCTCCCCTCCCACGCAGCCTGACCCTTACGCTCCCCTCCCACGCAGCCTGACCCTTACGCTCCCCTCCCACGCAGCCTGACCCTTACGCTCCCCTCCCACGCAGCCTGACCCTTACGCTCCCCTCCCACGCAGCCTGACCCTTACGCTCCCCTCCCACGCAGCCTGACCCTTACGCTCCCCTCCCACGCAGCCTGACCCTTACGCTCCCCTCCCACGCAGCCTGACCCTTACGCTCCCCTCCCACGCAGCCTGACCCTTACGCTCCCCTCCCACGCAGCCTGACCCTTACGCTCCCCTCCCACGCAGCCTGACCCTTACGCTCCCCTCCCACGCAGCCTGACCCTTACGCTCCCCTCCCACGCAGCCTGACCCTTACGCTCCCCTCCCACGCAGCCTGACCCTTACGCTCCCCTCCCACGCAGCCTGACCCTTACGCTCCCCTCCCACGCAGCCTGACCCTTACGCTCCCCTCCCACGCAGCCTGACCCTTACGCTCCCCTCCCACGCAGCCTGACCCTTACGCTCCCCTCCCACGCAGCCTGACCCTTACGCTCCCCTCCCACGCAGCCTGACCCTTACGCTCCCCTCCCACGCAGCCTGACCCTTACGCTCCCCTCCCACGCAGCCTGACCCTTACGCTCCCCTCCCACGCAGCCTGACCCTTACGCTCCCCTCCCACGCAGCCTGACCCTTACGCTCCCCTCCCACGCAGCCTGACCCTTACGCTCCCCTCCCACGCAGCCTGACCCTTACGCTCCCCTCCCACGCAGCCTGACCCTTACGCTCCCCTCCCACGCAGCCTGACCCTTACGCTCCCCTCCCACGCAGCCTGACCCTTACGCTCCCCTCCCACGCAGCCTGACCCTTACGCTCCCCTCCCACGCAGCCTGACCCTTACGCTCCCCTCCCACGCAGCCTGACCCTAACGCTCTCCTCCGCTCAGCCTGACCCTAACGCACTCCTCCGCTCAGCCTGACCCTATCCCTCCCTTCCTAAGAGCCTAACCCCCTCCCTTCCCCCGACACTAAAGGTCCCCAGAGAGGTTGCTCATGTCTCCGGAGCTGTTTTCGGCGGGTCCTGTGAAAATGAACGGGTGAATATTCCGATCGGAACGCTCCCACATTCATGTAAACAGATTGTAGAAGGGCTGCGTGTTCCAGATAGAGACAGGTGTAAAGCAGCCGCCGTGACACGTAGAGCTGGCCCTCCCTGGAGTCAGCGTGTGGTTCTTCCCTTGTAGGCGGAGACTGCGCCACTCTTCTGAAGAACATCGGCGCTCTTCCTGTGGACATGGCCAGGATGTATTTCGCAGAGACCGTTTTGGCGCTAGAATACCTCCATAATTATGGGATCGTCCACCGGGATCTGAAGCCAGATAAGTACGTGGAGGCGTCCGGTCAGGATTGCAGGAGATCCTCTGTGGTCCTGAGCGTGTTCTTGTCCCCGCAGTCTCCTCATCACCTCCATGGGACACATCAAGCTGACAGATTTCGGCCTGTCCAGGATCGGGCTGATGAGCCTGACGACAAATCTGTACGAGGGTCACATTGAGAAGGACACCCGGGAGTTCCTGGATAAACAGGTGAGCGTGACGGAGGCCATGTCTGCGCTTCCTGTGTATGATGGCGTCTCCCCTGAACCTCGCTCCTCTCCCCAGGTCTGCGGCACCCCAGAGTACATTGCTCCCGAGGTGATCCTGAGACAGGGTTATGGGAAGCCTGTGGACTGGTGGGCGATGGGCGTCATTCTCTACGAGTTCCTGCTCGGCTGCGTCCCCTTCTTTGGGGACACCCCGGAGGAGTTGTTTGGGCAGGTGATCAGCGGTGAGTAGGCAGGAAGTAGGGTGTGCGCTGGGGAAACGGGCCCCTGAGTTTCTGTGCCTGGCGGAGGGGCCCTGCATAGGGAGTATTTGGTGAGTTGTCCTCCCTGCTGTGTGGTTCCAGGAGAGAGCTGGACATTGTGTCACCGGGACGGATCAGATAGTAAGCCACAGAGACTGATCCGTCTTCAATCCAGTTCCGTGTAACTATCACTAATCCGTATCCAGGTTCTAACCATATAGAGCGTTACGCCTGCACAGCCTTCTGTGAAAGGACGTTACCAGAGTGGTCTGTGCCACGTCCCGCCTGGGCTTTGTGTGTATGAACTCTCTGGTGTTTTTGCTGTGTCCTCCTGGGATAAGAAGTTACCAGCGTGGTCTGTGCCACGTATTGGCCTGGGCTTTGTGTGTATGAACTCTCTGGTGTTTTTGCTGTGTCCTCCTGGGATATGACGTTACCAGCGTGGTCTGTGCCACGTTACGGCCTGGGCTTTGTGTGTATGAACTCTCTGGTGTTTGTGCTGTGTCCTCCTGGGATAAGACGTTACCAGTGTGGTCTGTGCCACGTCCCGGCCTGGGCTTTGTGTGTATGGACTCTGGTGTTTGTGCTGTGTCCTCCTGGGATAAGACGTTACCAGCGTGGTCTGTGCCACGTTCCGGCCTGGGCTTTGTGTGTATGGACTCTCTGGTGTTTGTGCTGTGTCCTCCTGTGATAGGACGTTACCAGCGTGGTCTGTGCCACGTCCCGGTCTGGGCTTTGTGTGTGCTGACTCTGTGGTGCTTTGCTCTGTACAGATGAGATCTCGTGGCCAGACGAGGAGGAGTCTCTCCCGACTGAAGCGCAGGATCTGATCTCTAGTCTTCTGAACCAGTCCCCTCTGGAGAGGCTGGGAACAGGTGTGTGCCTCTCTGCCATTGTCTCTCCACCCGCGCCGTGGACTGGCCACTGATTGGCGCTGTTTTCCAGGTGGTGCCTTTGAGGTGAAGCAGCACAGATTCTTCAAAGACGTGGACTGGAACGGGCTCCTGCGGCAGAAGGCGGAGTTCATCCCTCAGCTGGAGTCCGAAGATGACACCAGCTACTTTGACAGTAAGGATAAGATGATATAGGTGACGGCGGAGGCGGAGCAAGGGGCTGGAATGACCTGCATGTTTCTCTCTATTGCAGCACGCTCTGAGCGCTACCAGCACCTAGACTCCGAGGAGGACGATGATACCAACGATGAGGATCGCGTGGAGATCAGACAGTTCTCTTCCTGCTCCCCGAGATTCAGCAAGGTGTCCGACACATGCTATAATATAATACATATATAATAATACATTTATAATATTACATTATACAGTATCATATAAAATAATGTAACATAATACAGTATAATATAAAATAATGTAACATAATACAGTATAATATAAAATAATGTAACATAATACAGTATAATATAAAATAATGTAACATAATACAGTATAATATAAAATAATGTAACATAATACAGTATAATATAAAATAATGTAACATAATACAGTATAATATAAAATAATGTAACATAATACAGTATAATATAAAATAATGTAACATAATACAGTATAATATAAAATAATGTAACATAATACAGTATAATATAAAATAATGTAACATAATACAGTATAATATAAAATAATGTAACATAATACAGTATAATATAAAATAATGTAACATAATACAGTATAATATAAAATAATGTAACATAATACAGTATAATATAAAATAATGTAACATAATACAGTATAATATAAAATAATGTAACATAATACAGTATAATATAAAATAATGTAACATAATACAGTATAATATAAAATAATGTAACATAATACAGTATAATATAAAATAATGTAACATAATACAGTATAATATAAAATAATGTAACATAATACAGTATAATATAAAATAATGTAACATAATACAGTATAATATAAAATAATGTAACATAATACAGTATAATATAAAATAATGTAACATAATACAGTATAATATAAAATAATGTAACATAATACAGTATAATATAAAATAATGTAACATAATACAGTATAATATAAAATAATGTAACATAATACAGTATAATATAAAATAATGTAACATAATACAGTATAATATAAAATAATGTAACATAATACAGTATAATATAAAATAATGTAACATAATACAGTATAATATAAAATAATGTAACATAATACAGTATAATATAAAATAATGTAACATAATACAGTATAATATAAAATAATGTAACATAATACAGTATAATATAAAATAATGTAACATAATACAGTATAATATAAAATAATGTAACATAATACAGTATAATATAAAATAATGTAACATAATACAGTATAATATAAAATAATGTAACATAATACAGTATAATATAAAATAATGTAACATAATACAGTATAATATAAAATAATGTAACATAATACAGTATAATATAAAATAATGTAACATAATACAGTATAATATAAAATAATGTAACATAATACAGTATAATATAAAATAATGTAACATAATACAGTATAATATAAAATAATGTAACATAATACAGTATAATATAAAATAATGTAACATAATACAGTATAATATAAAATAATGTAACATAATACAGTATAATATAAAATAATGTAACATAATACAGTATAATATAAAATAATGTAACATAATACAGTATAATATAAAATAATGTAACATAATACAGTATAATATAAAATAATGTAACATAATACAGTATAATATAAAATAATGTAACATAATACAGTATAATATAAAATAATGTAACATAATACAGTATAATATAAAATAATGTAACATAATACAGTATAATATAAAATAATGTAACATAATACAGTATAATATAAAATAATGTAACATAATACAGTATAATATAAAATAATGTAACATAATACAGTATAATATAAAATAATGTAACATAATACAGTATAATATAAAATAATGTAACATAATACAGTATAATATAAAATAATGTAACATAATACAGTATAATATAAAATAATGTAACATAATACAGTATAATATAAAATAATGTAACATAATACAGTATAATATAAAATAATGTAACATAATACAGTATAATATAAAATAATGTAACATAATACAGTATAATATAAAATAATGTAACATAATACAGTATAATATAAAATAATGTAACATAATACAGTATAATATAAAATAATGTAACATAATACAGTATAATATAAAATAATGTAACATAATACAGTATAATATAAAATAATGTAACATAATACAGTATAATATAAAATAATGTAACATAATACAGTATAATATAAAATAATGTAACATAATACAGTATAATATAAAATAATGTAACATAATACAGTATAATATAAAATAATGTAACATAATACAGTATAATATAAAATAATGTAACATAATACAGTATAATATAAAATAATGTAACATAATACAGTATAATATAAAATAATGTAACATAATACAGTATAATATAAAATAATGTAACATAATACAGTATAATATAAAATAATGTAACATAATACAGTATAATATAAAATAATGTAACATAATACAGTATAATATAAAATAATGTAACATAATACAGTATAATATAAAATAATGTAACATAATACAGTATAATATAAAATAATGTAACATAATACAGTATAATATAAAATAATGTAACATAATACAGTATAATATAAAATAATGTAACATAATACAGTATAATATAAAATAATGTAACATAATACAGTATAATATAAAATAATGTAACATAATACAGTATAATATAAAATAATGTAACATAATACAGTATAATATAAAATAATGTAACATAATACAGTATAATATAAAATAATGTAACATAATACAGTATAATATAAAATAATGTAACATAATACAGTATAATATAAAATAATGTAACATAATACAGTATAATATAAAATAATGTAACATAATACAGTATAATATAAAATAATGTAACATAATACAGTATAATATAAAATAATGTAACATAATACAGTATAATATAAAATAATGTAACATAATACAGTATAATATAAAATAATGTAACATAATACAGTATAATATAAAATAATGTAACATAATACAGTATAATATAAAATAATGTAACATAATACAGTATAATATAAAATAATGTAACATAATACAGTATAATATAAAATAATGTAACATAATACAGTATAATATAAAATAATGTAACATAATACAGTATAATATAAAATAATGTAACATAATACAGTATAATATAAAATAATGTAACATAATACAGTATAATATAAAATAATGTAACATAATACAGTATAATATAAAATAATGTAACATAATACAGTATAATATAAAATAATGTAACATAATACAGTATAATATAAAATAATGTAACATAATACAGTATAATATAAAATAATGTAACATAATACAGTATAATATAAAATAATGTAACATAATACAGTATAATATAAAATAATGTAACATAATACAGTATAATATAAAATAATGTAACATAATACAGTATAATATAAAATAATGTAACATAATACAGTATAATATAAAATAATGTAACATAATACAGTATAATATAAAATAATGTAACATAATACAGTATAATATAAAATAATGTAACATAATACAGTATAATATAAAATAATGTAACATAATACAGTATAATATAAAATAATGTAACATAATACAGTATAATATAAAATAATGTAACATAATACAGTATAATATAAAATAATGTAACATAATACAGTATAATATAAAATAATGTAACATAATACAGTATAATATAAAATAATGTAACATAATACAGTATAATATAAAATAATGTAACATAATACAGTATAATATAAAATAATGTAACATAATACAGTATAATATAAAATAATGTAACATAATACAGTATAATATAAAATAATGTAACATAATACAGTATAATATAAAATAATGTAACATAATACAGTATAATATAAAATAATGTAACATAATACAGTATAATATAAAATAATGTAACATAATACAGTATAATATAAAATAATGTAACATAATACAGTATAATATAAAATAATGTAACATAATACAGTATAATATAAAATAATGTAACATAATACAGTATAATATAAAATAATGTAACATAATACAGTATAATATAAAATAATGTAACATAATACAGTATAATATAAAATAATGTAACATAATACAGTATAATATAAAATAATGTAACATAATACAGTATAATATAAAATAATGTAACATAATACAGTATAATATAAAATAATGTAACATAATACAGTATAATATAAAATAATGTAACATAATACAGTATAATATAAAATAATGTAACATAATACAGTATAATATAAAATAATGTAACATAATACAGTATAATATAAAATAATGTAACATAATACAGTATAATATAAAATAATGTAACATAATACAGTATAATATAAAATAATGTAACATAATACAGTATAATATAAAATAATGTAACATAATACAGTATAATATAAAATAATGTAACATAATACAGTATAATATAAAATAATGTAACATAATACAGTATAATATAAAATAATGTAACATAATACAGTATAATATAAAATAATGTAACATAATACAGTATAATATAAAATAATGTAACATAATACAGTATAATATAAAATAATGTAACATAATACAGTATAATATAAAATAATGTAACATAATACAGTATAATATAAAATAATGTAACATAATACAGTATAATATAAAATAATGTAACATAATACAGTATAATATAAAATAATGTAACATAATACAGTATAATATAAAATAATGTAACATAATACAGTATAATATAAAATAATGTAACATAATACAGTATAATATAAAATAATGTAACATAATACAGTATAATATAAAATAATGTAACATAATACAGTATAATATAAAATAATGTAACATAATACAGTATAATATAAAATAATGTAACATAATACAGTATAATATAAAATAATGTAACATAATACAGTATAATATAAAATAATGTAACATAATACAGTATAATATAAAATAATGTAACATAATACAGTATAATATAAAATAATGTAACATAATACAGTATAATATAAAATAATGTAACATAATACAGTATAATATAAAATAATGTAACATAATACAGTATAATATAAAATAATGTAACATAATACAGTATAATATAAAATAATGTAACATAATACAGTATAATATAAAATAATGTAACATAATACAGTATAATATAAAATAATGTAACATAATACAGTATAATATAAAATAATGTAACATAATACAGTATAATATAAAATAATGTAACATAATACAGTATAATATAAAATAATGTAACATAATACAGTATAATATAAAATAATGTAACATAATACAGTATAATATAAAATAATGTAACATAATACAGTATAATATAAAATAATGTAACATAATACAGTATAATATAAAATAATGTAACATAATACAGTATAATATAAAATAATGTAACATAATACAGTATAATATAAAATAATGTAACATAATACAGTATAATATAAAATAATGTAACATAATACAGTATAATATAAAATAATGTAACATAATACAGTATAATATAAAATAATGTAACATAATACAGTATAATATAAAATAATGTAACATAATACAGTATAATATAAAATAATGTAACATAATACAGTATAATATAAAATAATGTAACATAATACAGTATAATATAAAATAATGTAACATAATACAGTATAATATAAAATAATGTAACATAATACAGTATAATATAAAATAATGTAACATAATACAGTATAATATAAAATAATGTAACATAATACAGTATAATATAAAATAATGTAACATAATACAGTATAATATAAAATAATGTAACATAATACAGTATAATATAAAATAATGTAACATAATACAGTATAATATAAAATAATGTAACATAATACAGTATAATATAAAATAATGTAACATAATACAGTATAATATAAAATAATGTAACATAATACAGTATAATATAAAATAATGTAACATAATACAGTATAATATAAAATAATGTAACATAATACAGTATAATATAAAATAATGTAACATAATACAGTATAATATAAAATAATGTAACATAATACAGTATAATATAAAATAATGTAACATAATACAGTATAATATAAAATAATGTAACATAATACAGTATAATATAAAATAATGTAACATAATACAGTATAATATAAAATAATGTAACATAATACAGTATAATATAAAATAATGTAACATAATACAGTATAATATAAAATAATGTAACATAATACAGTATAATATAAAATAATGTAACATAATACAGTATAATATAAAATAATGTAACATAATACAGTATAATATAAAATAATGTAACATAATACAGTATAATATAAAATAATGTAACATAATACAGTATAATATAAAATAATGTAACATAATACAGTATAATATAAAATAATGTAACATAATACAGTATAATATAAAATAATGTAACATAATACAGTATAATATAAAATAATGTAACATAATACAGTATAATATAAAATAATGTAACATAATACAGTATAATATAAAATAATGTAACATAATACAGTATAATATAAAATAATGTAACATAATACAGTATAATATAAAATAATGTAACATAATACAGTATAATATAAAATAATGTAACATAATACAGTATAATATAAAATAATGTAACATAATACAGTATAATATAAAATAATGTAACATAATACAGTATAATATAAAATAATGTAACATAATACAGTATAATATAAAATAATGTAACATAATACAGTATAATATAAAATAATGTAACATAATACAGTATAATATAAAATAATGTAACATAATACAGTATAATATAAAATAATGTAACATAATACAGTATAATATAAAATAATGTAACATAATACAGTATAATATAAAATAATGTAACATAATACAGTATAATATAAAATAATGTAACATAATACAGTATAATATAAAATAATGTAACATAATACAGTATAATATAAAATAATGTAACATAATACAGTATAATATAAAATAATGTAACATAATACAGTATATGTCAATAAAGTCATCAAGTCGGCCTCGGCCACAGCCCTGTCCCTGATGATCCCCTCAGGTATCCGCCATGTTCTGTGCTCGCAGCGCCATCTTGTGGCTGGCGTCCGTATTGAGCCTTTTTCCTCCTGCAGATCACCACTTGTGTTCCCCTCTGACCAGTCCCATGTCGCCGCATTCTCTGTCCTCCAACCCGTCCTCGCGCGACTCCTCCCCGAGCAGGGATTTCTCTCCCGCCGTCTCCCATCTGAAGCCCCCCATCCTCATCCACCGCGCAGGGAAGAAATACGGCTTCACGCTGAGGGCCATCCGTGTGTACATGGGCGAGAGCGACGTCTACACCGTGCATCACATGGTCTGGGTAAGTGGTCTGTAATACCGGGCAGGAGACCGGCGAGGTCATTATATGATGGACTTTCTGTCTTACCGGCAGCACGTAGAGGAGGACGGCCCCGCCCATGACGCTGGGCTGCAGGAAGGCGACCTGATTACGCATGTTAATGGGGAAGCTGTCCATGGCCTGGTCCATACAGAGGTTGTGCAGCTGATCCTGAAGGTAAATTGTACGGCAGAGACTGGTAACCGTACTGCTGCGTACACACCAAGCGCCGTGTCCTCGCCATCCACTCTGTGTCTCTGCTTGTATAATAGACCAGACGTTAATATGCTTTGTGTGCACGTAACTTCCTAGCATTCATTCATTAAAATAATCAGAGCATTAGTACTCACATGACTAGAGCAACATGAGCCAATCAGAGCATTAGTACTCACATGACTAGAGCAACATGAGCCAATCAGAACATTAGTACTTACATGACTAGAGCATCATGAGCCAATCAGAACATTAGTACTCACATGACTAGAGCATCATGAGCCAAGCAGAACATTAGTACTCACATGACTAGAGCAACATGAGCCAATCAGAACATTAGTACTCACATGACTAGAGCAACATGAGCCAATCAGAGCATTAGTACTCACATGACTAGAGCGACATGAGCCAATCAGAACATTTGATGGATTGGCGTGGGGGTTCTCCGTATCTGATGGCTTTGTCTGTCCTGTGGCATGAAATCTGTGTGTTACAGAGTGGGAATAAGGTCTCTGTCTCCACTACTCCTTTTGAAAACACTTCCATCAAAGTTGGGCCTGCGCGAAAAGCGAGCCACAAGTCCAAGATGGCGCGACGCCAGAAGACCAACAAGAGCAAGGACGGCCGGGAAAGGTGCCAGACGGGGGATGGGGTAGGGTGACGTGGCAGGTGGTTGCGCGGGGGTAGGGTGACGTGGCAGGTGGTTGTGCGCGTGGGGGTAGGGTGACGTGGCAGGTGGGGTGG
>WWET01002055.1:24432-42534 GCA_011038615.1 Limnodynastes dumerilii
GCGCTCGCTTCGTAGCGCTATCCGCTGGACGCCTATTTTCTACCAAGTGCCGATGAGTGCAAAGAAAACGGAGAAGCCGATGTGCAACGGGCAACAATGGCAGAAAACGGGCAGAGCTCCCGAAGGATGGAGACCAGAACACGCTGGAAGATGGCGCTCGCCGTCCCTGCGCACACCAGGTGTAAAGCGACTTATTGCCGGCCGATACGTTAATGAGTCGCCACCTCGCAGCGTTGTCCCGGCCTCGGCCCTTCGCACGTTACATTCCAAAGCAGAGCGTCCATTTTTATTCAGCTTAACCCTTTATGTGACAGACGCAGCGTCAATTCATGTAATAGCCGCCGCGCAGTCACCCAGAGGGCGTTGCACACAATAGCGCGCCGCTACCGCTTCAATCCACCATATTTTCCATTTACTTCAAGTGCTGGCGTAGAAATGTGTGCAGAGGCCACGCGTTCCGCGGAAGCGTTTTGGTTACGGTGGAGATTAGTGCAGCGGAAGCCGAAGCCCCGCGCCGGACGTCCGGGAACGCAGAGAATCCTTTGGTTTTTCTTTCCCAAGTCTCCCGTCACCTCAGGACAGAGCGAATGCTGGAACATGAGGGATGGGGCGTCGCGGCCTCCGGAATCGGCCCCATTTCACATTCACAAATCCACTTCTTGTGCAAAACAAGCAGTCTAATAGAATGGCCGCCAAGTCCTAGAAAAGCGCGTAGACCGGGAACGCCAGACGCACGTTCAGGGAGTCGTTGTGCTGGATGAGAGACGTCTGCTGGTAGTGAAGCACCAGATCCTTCAGCGAACTGTACAGGTTATACGGCTCCGCAAAGCCGAACCCTCGCGACGTGCTGTATATAACGCAGTGCTTCACATCGCCATCCGCGCTGCAAGAAAACACAGCCACAGCGTCACCGCACACCGTATATCACAGCCACAGCGTCACCGCACAACGTGTAACACAGCCACAGCGTCACCGCACACCGTATAACACAGCCACAGCGTCACCGCACACCGTATAACACAGCCACAGCGTCACCGCACACCGTATAACACAGCCACAGCGTCACCGCACACCGTATAACACAGCCACAGCGTCACCGCACACCGTATAACACAGCCACAGCGTCACCGCACACCGTATAACACAGCCACAGCGTCACCGCACACCGTATAACACAGCCACAGCGTCACCGCACACCGTATAACACAGCCACAGCGTCACCGCACACCGTATAACACAGCCACAGCGTCACCGCACACCGTATAACACAGCCACAGCGTCACCGCACACCGTATAACACAGCCACAGCGTCACCGCACACCGTATAACACAGCCACAGCGTCACCGCACACCGTATAACACAGCCACAGCGTCACCGCACACCGTATAACACAGCCACAGCGTCACCGCACACCGTATAACACAGCCACAGCGTCACCGCACACCGTATAACACAGCCACAGCGTCACCGCACACCGTATAACACAGCCACAGCGTCACCGCACACCGTATAACACAGCCACAGCGTCACCGCACACCGTATAACACAGCCACAGCGTCACCGCACACCGTATAACACAGCCACAGCGTCACCGCACACCGTATAACACAGCCACAGCGTCACCGCACACCGTATAACACAGCCACAGCGTCACCGCACACCGTATAACACAGCCACAGCGTCACCGCACACCGTATAACACAGCCACAGCGTCACCGCACACCGTATAACACAGCCACAGCGTCACCGCACACCGTATAACACAGCCACAGCGTCACCGCACACCGTATAACACAGCCACAGCGTCACCGCACACCGTATAACACAGCCACAGCGTCACCGCACACCGTATAACACAGCCACAGCGTCACCGCACACCGTATAACACAGCCACAGCGTCACCGCACACCGTATAACACAGCCACAGCGTCACCGCACACCGTATAACACAGCCACAGCGTCACCGCACACCGTATAACACAGCCACAGCGTCACCGCACACCGTATAACACAGCCACAGCGTCACCGCACACCGTATAACACAGCCACAGCGTCACCGCACACCGTATAACACAGCCACAGCGTCACCGCACACCGTATAACACAGCCACAGCGTCACCGCACACCGTATAACACAGCCACAGCGTCACCGCACACCGTATAACACAGCCACAGCGTCACCGCACACCGTATAACACAGCCACAGCGTCACCGCACACCGTATAACACAGCCACAGCGTCACCGCACACCGTATAACACAGCCACAGCGTCACCGCACACCGTATAACACAGCCACAGCGTCACCGCACACCGTATAACACAGCCACAGCGTCACCGCACACCGTATAACACAGCCACAGCGTCACCGCACACCGTATAACACAGCCACAGCGTCACCGCACACCGTATAACACAGCCACAGCGTCACCGCACACCGTATAACACAGCCACAGCGTCACCGCACACCGTATAACACAGCCACAGCGTCACCGCACACCGTATAACACAGCCACAGCGTCACCGCACACCGTATAACACAGCCACAGCGTCACCGCACACCGTATAACACAGCCACAGCGTCACCGCACACCGTATAACACAGCCACAGCGTCACCGCACACCGTATAACACAGCCACAGCGTCACCGCACACCGTATAACACAGCCACAGCGTCACCGCACACCGTATAACACAGCCACAGCGTCACCGCACACCGTATAACACAGCCACAGCGTCACCGCACACCGTATAACACAGCCACAGCGTCACCGCACACCGTATAACACAGCCACAGCGTCACCGCACACCGTATAACACAGCCACAGCGTCACCGCACACCGTATAACACAGCCACAGCGTCACCGCACACCGTATAACACAGCCACAGCGTCACCGCACACCGTATAACACAGCCACAGCGTCACCGCACACCGTATAACACAGCCACAGCGTCACCGCACACCGTATAACACAGCCACAGCGTCACCGCACACCGTATAACACAGCCACAGCGTCACCGCACACCGTATAACACAGCCACAGCGTCACCGCACACCGTATAACACAGCCACAGCGTCACCGCACACCGTATAACACAGCCACAGCGTCACCGCACACCGTATAACACAGCCACAGCGTCACCGCACACCGTATAACACAGCCACAGCGTCACCGCACACCGTATAACACAGCCACAGCGTCACCGCACACCGTATAACACAGCCACAGCGTCACCGCACACCGTATAACACAGCCACAGCGTCACCGCACACCGTATAACACAGCCACAGCGTCACCGCACACCGTATAACACAGCCACAGCGTCACCGCACACCGTATAACACAGCCACAGCGTCACCGCACACCGTATAACACAGCCACAGCGTCACCGCACACCGTATAACACAGCCACAGCGTCACCGCACACCGTATAACACAGCCACAGCGTCACCGCACACCGTATAACACAGCCACAGCGTCACCGCACACCGTATAACACAGCCACAGCGTCACCGCACACCGTATAACACAGCCACAGCGTCACCGCACACCGTATAACACAGCCACAGCGTCACCGCACACCGTATAACACAGCCACAGCGTCACCGCACACCGTATAACACAGCCACAGCGTCACCGCACACCGTATAACACAGCCACAGCGTCACCGCACACCGTATAACACAGCCACAGCGTCACCGCACACCGTATAACACAGCCACAGCGTCACCGCACACCGTATAACACAGCCACAGCGTCACCGCACACCGTATAACACAGCCACAGCGTCACCGCACACCGTATAACACAGCCACAGCGTCACCGCACACCGTATAACACAGCCACAGCGTCACCGCACACCGTATAACACAGCCACAGCGTCACCGCACACCGTATAACACAGCCACAGCGTCACCGCACACCGTATAACACAGCCACAGCGTCACCGCACACCGTATAACACAGCCACAGCGTCACCGCACACCGTATAACACAGCCACAGCGTCACCGCACACCGTATAACACAGCCACAGCGTCACCGCACACCGTATAACACAGCCACAGCGTCACCGCACACCGTATAACACAGCCACAGCGTCACCGCACACCGTATAACACAGCCACAGCGTCACCGCACACCGTATAACACAGCCACAGCGTCACCGCACACCGTATAACACAGCCACAGCGTCACCGCACACCGTATAACACAGCCACAGCGTCACCGCACACCGTATAACACAGCCACAGCGTCACCGCACACCGTATAACACAGCCACAGCGTCACCGCACACCGTATAACACAGCCACAGCGTCACCGCACACCGTATAACACAGCCACAGCGTCACCGCACACCGTATAACACAGCCACAGCGTCACCGCACACCGTATAACACAGCCACAGCGTCACCGCACACCGTATAACACAGCCACAGCGTCACCGCACACCGTATAACACAGCCACAGCGTCACCGCACACCGTATAACACAGCCACAGCGTCACCGCACACCGTATAACACAGCCACAGCGTCACCGCACACCGTATAACACAGCCACAGCGTCACCGCACACCGTATAACACAGCCACAGCGTCACCGCACACCGTATAACACAGCCACAGCGTCACCGCACACCGTATAACACAGCCACAGCGTCACCGCACACCGTATAACACAGCCACAGCGTCACCGCACACCGTATAACACAGCCACAGCGTCACCGCACACCGTATAACACAGCCACAGCGTCACCGCACACCGTATAACACAGCCACAGCGTCACCGCACACCGTATAACACAGCCACAGCGTCACCGCACACCGTATAACACAGCCACAGCGTCACCGCACACCGTATAACACAGCCACAGCGTCACCGCACACCGTATAACACAGCCACAGCGTCACCGCACACCGTATAACACAGCCACAGCGTCACCGCACACCGTATAACACAGCCACAGCGTCACCGCACACCGTATAACACAGCCACAGCGTCACCGCACACCGTATAACACAGCCACAGCGTCACCGCACACCGTATAACACAGCCACAGCGTCACCGCACACCGTATAACACAGCCACAGCGTCACCGCACACCGTATAACACAGCCACAGCGTCACCGCACACCGTATAACACAGCCACAGCGTCACCGCACACCGTATAACACAGCCACAGCGTCACCGCACACCGTATAACACAGCCACAGCGTCACCGCACACCGTATAACACAGCCACAGCGTCACCGCACACCGTATAACACAGCCACAGCGTCACCGCACACCGTATAACACAGCCACAGCGTCACCGCACACCGT
The DNA here is from genome assembly GCA_011038615.1 of Limnodynastes dumerilii. Taxonomy (NCBI): domain Eukaryota; kingdom Metazoa; phylum Chordata; class Amphibia; order Anura; family Limnodynastidae; genus Limnodynastes; species Limnodynastes dumerilii. The sequence goes on from WWET01002055.1 coordinate 29,756, forward strand.
ATAACACAGCCACAGCGTCACCGCACACCGTATAACACAGCCACAGCGTCACCGCACACCGTATAACACAGCCACAGCGTCACCGCACACCGTATAACACAGCCACAGCGTCACCGCACACCGTATAACACAGCCACAGCGTCACCGCACACCGTATAACACAGCCACAGCGTCACCGCACACCGTATAACACAGCCACAGCGTCACCGCACACCGTATAACACAGCCACAGCGTCACCGCACACCGTATAACACAGCCACAGCGTCACCGCACACCGTATAACACAGCCACAGCGTCACCGCACACCGTATAACACAGCCACAGCGTCACCGCACACCGTATAACACAGCCACAGCGTCACCGCACACCGTATAACACAGCCACAGCGTCACCGCACACCGTATAACACAGCCACAGCGTCACCGCACACCGTATAACACAGCCACAGCGTCACCGCACACCGTATAACACAGCCACAGCGTCACCGCACACCGTATAACACAGCCACAGCGTCACCGCACACCGTATAACACAGCCACAGCGTCACCGCACACCGTATAACACAGCCACAGCGTCACCGCACACCGTATAACACAGCCACAGCGTCACCGCACACCGTATAACACAGCCACAGCGTCACCGCACACCGTATAACACAGCCACAGCGTCACCGCACACCGTATAACACAGCCACAGCGTCACCGCACACCGTATAACACAGCCACAGCGTCACCGCACACCGTATAACACAGCCACAGCGTCACCGCACACCGTATAACACAGCCACAGCGTCACCGCACACCGTATAACACAGCCACAGCGTCACCGCACACCGTATAACACAGCCACAGCGTCACCGCACACCGTATAACACAGCCACAGCGTCACCGCACACCGTATAACACAGCCACAGCGTCACCGCACACCGTATAACACAGCCACAGCGTCACCGCACACCGTATAACACAGCCACAGCGTCACCGCACACCGTATAACACAGCCACAGCGTCACCGCACACCGTATAACACAGCCACAGCGTCACCGCACACCGTATAACACAGCCACAGCGTCACCGCACACCGTATAACACAGCCACAGCGTCACCGCACACCGTATAACACAGCCACAGCGTCACCGCACACCGTATAACACAGCCACAGCGTCACCGCACACCGTATAACACAGCCACAGCGTCACCGCACACCGTATAACACAGCCACAGCGTCACCGCACACCGTATAACACAGCCACAGCGTCACCGCACACCGTATAACACAGCCACAGCGTCACCGCACACCGTATAACACAGCCACAGCGTCACCGCACACCGTATAACACAGCCACAGCGTCACCGCACACCGTATAACACAGCCACAGCGTCACCGCACACCGTATAACACAGCCACAGCGTCACCGCACACCGTATAACACAGCCACAGCGTCACCGCACACCGTATAACACAGCCACAGCGTCACCGCACACCGTATAACACAGCCACAGCGTCACCGCACACCGTATAACACAGCCACAGCGTCACCGCACACCGTATAACACAGCCACAGCGTCACCGCACACCGTATAACACAGCCACAGCGTCACCGCACACCGTATAACACAGCCACAGCGTCACCGCACACCGTATAACACAGCCACAGCGTCACCGCACACCGTATAACACAGCCACAGCGTCACCGCACACCGTATAACACAGCCACAGCGTCACCGCACACCGTATAACACAGCCACAGCGTCACCGCACACCGTATAACACAGCCACAGCGTCACCGCACACCGTATAACACAGCCACAGCGTCACCGCACACCGTATAACACAGCCACAGCGTCACCGCACACCGTATAACACAGCCACAGCGTCACCGCACACCGTATAACACAGCCACAGCGTCACCGCACACCGTATAACACAGCCACAGCGTCACCGCACACCGTATAACACAGCCACAGCGTCACCGCACACCGTATAACACAGCCACAGCGTCACCGCACACCGTATAACACAGCCACAGCGTCACCGCACACCGTATAACACAGCCACAGCGTCACCGCACACCGTATAACACAGCCACAGCGTCACCGCACACCGTATAACACAGCCACAGCGTCACCGCACACCGTATAACACAGCCACAGCGTCACCGCACACCGTATAACACAGCCACAGCGTCACCGCACACCGTATAACACAGCCACAGCGTCACCGCACACCGTATAACACAGCCACAGCGTCACCGCACACCGTATAACACAGCCACAGCGTCACCGCACACCGTATAACACAGCCACAGCGTCACCGCACACCGTATAACACAGCCACAGCGTCACCGCACACCGTATAACACAGCCACAGCGTCACCGCACACCGTATAACACAGCCACAGCGTCACCGCACACCGTATAACACAGCCACAGCGTCACCGCACACCGTATAACACAGCCACAGCGTCACCGCACACCGTATAACACAGCCACAGCGTCACCGCACACCGTATAACACAGCCACAGCGTCACCGCACACCGTATAACACAGCCACAGCGTCACCGCACACCGTATAACACAGCCACAGCGTCACCGCACACCGTATAACACAGCCACAGCGTCACCGCACACCGTATAACACAGCCACAGCGTCACCGCACACCGTATAACACAGCCACAGCGTCACCGCACACCGTATAACACAGCCACAGCGTCACCGCACACCGTATAACACAGCCACAGCGTCACCGCACACCGTATAACACAGCCACAGCGTCACCGCACACCGTATAACACAGCCACAGCGTCACCGCACACCGTATAACACAGCCACAGCGTCACCGCACACCGTATAACACAGCCACAGCGTCACCGCACACCGTATAACACAGCCACAGCGTCACCGCACACCGTATAACACAGCCACAGCGTCACCGCACACCGTATAACACAGCCACAGCGTCACCGCACACCGTATAACACAGCCACAGCGTCACCGCACACCGTATAACACAGCCACAGCGTCACCGCACACCGTATAACACAGCCACAGCGTCACCGCACACCGTATAACACAGCCACAGCGTCACCGCACACCGTATAACACAGCCACAGCGTCACCGCACACCGTATAACACAGCCACAGCGTCACCGCACACCGTATAACACAGCCACAGCGTCACCGCACACCGTATAACACAGCCACAGCGTCACCGCACACCGTATAACACAGCCACAGCGTCACCTTTTAACATTTGAGAATTCGAAAGAGGGACAAGTGCCTGCCCCTTTTATTTCACCATCCATAGGTCTGCCCCTTATTATTAGGCCTGCCATCCATATATCTACCCCTTATTATTTGTCCAGGATTCATATGTCCAGCCTCCACATCCGCCTCTTTATTTATCCTACCTCCATATCTGTCCATTATTATTATGTTCAGTGTCCGTGTTTCCCCCCCTGTTTATTTGTCCAGTCTCCATGTCTGCCTCTATTATTTTTCCAGCCTCCTCTGTCTGCCCCTTGTAATGCCCAGCCTCCTCTGTCTGCCCCTTGTAATGCCCAGCCTCCTGTGTCTGCCCCTTGTTATGCCCAGCCTCCTGTGTCTGCCCCTTGTAATGACCAGCCTCCTCTGTCTGCCCCTTGTAATGACCAGCCTCCTCTGTCTGTCCCTTGTAATGAGCAGTCTCTTTTCCTTTGTCTGCCTCTTGTAATGACCAGCCTCCATGTCTGCACCTTATTCTGTGCAGCCTCCATGTCTGCCTCTTGTAATGACCAACCTCCATATATTCAGTTACTTACCTTTAACGTCTTCTCCCTTCCTCCGCGATGCTCCCTCTCTGTGCAGCTGCCTTTCGCAGTCTGCGGTCACGTGGTGTGGAAGTGGTAATACAGGACTCCTACAAAAGCCCTGTAGAACCATATCTGTTTGTAGAATGGCAGTGACCGCATAGGTTCCGTCACTGCTATTCAAAGTAACAGGTTTGCTCCCGTAGTTGCCCTGTATTACCTGTCTGGCTGTTCTGTTTAAAGCCCTGACGCATATATGTAATGTATAAATTATTATTTTAATGATAAGGGCTGACTCTATCTTTTATATGATAGGGGCTGACTCTATCTTTTATTATGTGTCTAGGGGCATTACTATGTTGTGTGTGGCACAGGATGACAGGGCATGATGGTGCCTGTAGCACTACAAGCATCATCATGCCCTGCCGCATTTATATTGATGAAACCCGGGGAATTCCTGGGTGATGTGAATTGGTCAGACCAGGAATTTTGTGGACATATAATGCATTGCGGTTATTTCCCTCTCTCAGCACCTGCTACTCCAAGATCCATGTCACAGTTGCTTAAATATAGTCCAGTCCAGTGTGCAGCTGCTCCATGTCTCATTTGCTTCAGTCCAGTCCAGTGTGCAGCTGCTTCGTGTCTCAATTGCTTCAGTCCAGTCTAGTGTGCAGCTGCTCCATGTCTCATTTGCTTCAGTCCAGTCCGGTGTGCAGCTGCTTCGTGTCTCAATTGCTTCAGTCCAGTCCAGTGTGCAGCTGCTTCGTGTCTCAATAGCTTCAGTCCAGTCCAGTGTGTAGCGGCTCCGTTTCTCAATTGCTTCAGTCCAGTCCAGTGTGCAGCTGCTCCGTGTCACAGTTGCTTCAGTCCAGTCCAGTGTGCAGCTGCTCCGTGTCACAGTTGCTTCAGTCTAGTCCAGTGTGCAGCTGCTCTGTATCACAGTTGCTTTAGTCCAGTCCCATTTACAACTGCTCTGTGTCTTAATTGCCTCAATCCTGCCCTCTGGTGCTAATCTAGCTCATGAGCAGAGTCTTCCTGAAACCACCCAGTTCCCACTATAGACCTGACCCTTCAACATGCACCAGGGAATCTAGAATGTGTGATGGTATAATACTGGGCACTATATGTGTGATGATATTATACAGGGCACTATATGTATGATGCTATAATACAGGACACTATATGTATGATGTTATAATACTGGGCATTATATGTATGATGAAATAATATGGGGCACTTTATGTGTGATGGTATAAAACAGGGACCTTATGTATGATTTTAAAATATGGGGCACTATATGTATGATGGTATAACATGGGGCACTATATATTTAACACCCCAATGCAAGGGTGTTTTTCCTATTTGCTGCAGGCAAGTGGATGAAGGATGGTGAGGATGCGCGAGGGTGGTTGCTTGACAACCATCAGCTGATGAGGACGCTCAAGCAGTAGCACGCGGGTGTTGGAGAAGGTTCTGGGGCTGGCGCGTGAGGAAAGTAAAGAAAAAAATATAGTCAGTAGGGGTTGGCAGTTAGTGTGAGGTGATGTGAGAGGGAGAGAGGATAAGTGTATAGAGAGTGAGACCAATCGTGAGCTAAGTGGGAGAATAGAAGAATATCTCAGAGCCTGTGGGGATCGGAGATCTTGCTACACAGAAGGAGAGACTAAGAACAGTAAAGGTGCTGGTGAGAAAAAGTGACAGCAGGAGCGCAGATGGGACGGCGGGTGATCGGAGGTGAACGGAGAGATCGAGTGAGGAGCAGAAGTGACGACGGGTGTGCGGAGGAATCGGCGGGTGATCGGAGCAGAGGGAGAGATCGAGTGAGGAGCTGAAGGTGACGTCAGGAGTGAAGAAGAGACAGCGGGTGATCGGAGGTGAACAGAGAGAGATTGCATGAGGAGTTAAAGTTAACAGCAGGTGCACAGAAGAGACAGCGGGTGATCGAAGGTGAACGGAGAGATTGTGTGTGGAATAGAAAGTGACAGCAGGTGAACAAAGGAGGCGGCAGGAGTTTGGAGGTGACAGAGGTTTATTGGAAGAAAAAGGAGAGACTGACAATAAGAGGGGACAGTGGGAGATTAGAGAGTTGGGGAAAAAGTATTAAATAAAACATAAGGAAGAGTGAACTTAAAGAAACCGGTGGAAGGAAGTGTCATTTAGAGTGAGTTAAGGAGGAGTTCTAGTATAGTTGTACATATTCAAACCATACTTAACTTATTTGATAAATCTTAATTGTTAGTGTTATAATTACTTAGTCTGGGAACCATATTCTTAAGTGGAAGATAAAAGGAATTTAAATTTCAGTTACCGTGTTGCTTATCCTCTTGACAAGAATTTAATTGAAGTTTCTTTTTATTATTAAGATTGTTTGAAGAAACTAAACTAATTATAGAACAAATATTATTTTAAAAGTGTGTTTAGGAACAGTGCACATGTAATACTGTATTGGAAGAAATTTAATGTGGTATGTTTGTAAAGATAGGTTTAAATTTATTAAGAAGGTGATAATTTGTTGAACCTGTTCTACTTTTCAATAGTAAAAACCGACTTATTACATCTTGAGAAATTGTTTGTTTCTGTACAATATTGTGTGTTGTTTATAAGTTTCTGTACAATATTGTGTGATATATCATTTTGCTATCAGTAAATATAAAAAAATTCACTGTTCTTGTGTGTGTATTTTACTTCTGTGCGGATCTGACACCTGTTACAACTTTATCCAGACCAAGTATTGTTAGATAATTTTATTTCTTAAAGCAGATTAAACTAAATTGTTACATATATATGATGGTATCTTGTGGGCCACTTTATGTATGATGGTATAACATGGGGCACTATATATATGTGATGGTATCTTGTGGGGCACTTTATGTATGATGGTATAATACTGAAATTAGAAAGTATGTATCCCTCCTGGGGTACAAATGCAAGCGTTAGGGAGAAAAAGGTACTACTGGGTATCAGGAGAGGAGAATGTAAGACTTTAGCAGCTCACCCCTTTGAGACTTGTGTTGGTCTCTGTGGAGGAAAAACTAAAACAAGAATATGGGGAGCGCTTATCTTATATTTAAAAATGATATTTATTAATTTACATAAACATGAAACATAAAAACAATTAACACTGATGCTAGTGCTAGTGTCTGCAGCCACTAGCTACACCACTTAAATAAGCTTAATAAACCGGCCCTACAAACCACAACTAATCAGTAATAATTATTATTCATAAGCAACTCCTTGGAATTCCGGCATTTCGGCAGTTCAGTGGAAATAGATGGCGATGAAACAAATTACCGTACTTTGTATTCCTGAGATGGTAAAGAATGTGTGCATTTAATTGATAAATGTTAAGCCAACTGAATAATTTGGTAATAATTCAGACCACCGCAATATATGTATGATGGTATAATAAGAGGCAATATATGTATGATGGTATAATAAGAGGCACTATATGTATGATGGTATAATACGGGGCACTATATGTATGATGGTATAATACGGGGCACTATATGTATGATGGTATAATACGGGGCACTATATGTATGATGGTATAATACAGGATATGCATGATATGATAATACGCGGAACTATATGTATGATGGTATAATACGAGGCACTATATGTATGATGGTATAATACGAGGCACTATATGTATGATGGTATAATACGAGGCACTATATGTATGATGGTATAATACGAGGCACTATATGTATGATGGTATAATACGAGGCACTATATGTATGATGGTATAATACGGGGCACTATATGTATGATGGTATAATACGAGGCACTATATGTATGATGGTATAATACGAGGCACTATATGTATGATGGTATAATACGAGGCACTATATGTATGATGGTATAATACGAGGCACTATATGTATGATGGTATAATACGAGGCACTATATGTATGATGGTATAATACGAGGCACTATATGTATGATGGTATAATACGAGGCACTATATGTATGATGGTATAATACGAGGCACTATATGTATGATGGTATAATACGGGGCACTATATGTATGATGGTATAATACGAGGCACTATATGTATGATGGTATAATACGGGGCACTATATGTATGATGGTATAATACGAGGCACTATATGTATGATGGTATAATACGGGGCACTATATGTATGATGGTATAATACGAGGCACTATATGTATGATGGTATAATACGGGGCACTATATGTATGATGGTATAATACGAGGCACTATATGTATGATGGTATAATACGGGGCACTATATGTATGATGGTATAATACGAGGCACTATATGTATGATGGTATAATACGGGGCACTATATGTATGATGGTATAATACGAGGCACTATATGTATGATGGTATAATACGGGGCACTATATGTATGATGGTATAATACGAGGCACTATATGTATGATGGTATAATACGGGGCACTATATGTATGATGGTATAATACGAGGCACTATATGTATGATGGTATAATACGGGGCACTATATGTATGATGGTATAATACGAGGCACTATATGTATGATGGTATAATACGGGGCACTATATGTATGATGGTATAATACGAGGCACTATATGTATGATGGTATAATACGGGGCACTATATGTATGATGGTATAATACGAGGCACTATATGTATGATGGTATAATACGGGGCACTATATGTATGATGGTATAATACGAGGCACTATATGTATGATGGTATAATCACTTACCTCCAGTAATATTAGGGATGAATATTCTAAAAAATTGTCCAGATGAGATACTGGAAGCTTTGAAAACCGAAATGCGGCATGCAATTCCCAGAGAAAGAAAGGCATTGCAACAAACAATGCGAATTTTGAAAGGACATAAAACATTTGTTAATCAAAAAGGGGAAGTGGACAAGGCCAGTGTTTTTGATTGGCAACCAATAATATTACTTCCTAATTCTGAGCATGTTATTTGGTGCAAAGCCCGAATTGGACCTGGAGGGTGTAATTATGATGCATTAATTGAATCTTTCGATTGGGAAGGACAGCAACCTTTTGTGGTGGCAAGGGCATTGGCGAGGGTAGAAAAGGAAGAGTGCCAATCCGAATTTTGAATCCACACAATTATCCACTAAAACTTTTCCAACATTGTCCAGTGGCACAGGTAATTCAAATAGATTTTCAGGACATAGTAGAACAAAATGTACTTTCTGCTCATCAAGATATAGTGTCGGCAGAGTCAGTTACTCCTCCAATGTCTGATGATAGTGAGAATTCATGGTGGAAAGAGATTCAAATTGGAGGCTTAAATACCCCACAGGATGAACGCATGGGAGTACTTCAGGCTGTGTGGAGGAATGCAGAAACTTTTAGTCAGCATCCTTCTGACTTTGGGAGTGCAAAGAATATATTTCATCATATACCCACTGGGGTACATCCACCAATTAAGGAAAGACATCGTCCACTACCTCCAGCCTTGTACCAGCCTGTGCGAAATATGATCGCTGAAATGAAGGAAACTGGTGTAATCACGGAAAGTCATAGTCCGTGGGCAGCTCCATTTGTGATAGTAAAAAAAAAGATGGAAGTTTACATTTTTGTGTCGACTATAGAAAATTAAACGAAATAACACATAAGGATGCTTATCCTCTGCCGAGGATTGAAGAATCTTTAACGGCGCTGAAAACAGCTACTTATTTTTCCACATTAGATCTTACCAGTGGATACTGGCAAATCCCAATGGCTCCTGAAGATCAAGAGAAGATGGCCTTTACAACCCCAATGGGTTTATTCGAATTTGGGAGAATGCCATTTGGACTTTGCAATGCACTGGCCACATTTCAAAGGGTAATGGAGCACTGCCTGGGACATCATAACTTTGAAATGGTCCTGCTCTATTTGGATGACATTATTATCTTCTCCAAAAATTATGAGGAGCATTTGGAACATTTGGAGGAAGTGTTTCGGCAGTTAGCCAAATTTGGGCTGAAGTTAAAACCAGCTAAGTGTCATCTACTAAAGCCGGAGGTGCAGTATTTAGGACACATTGTAAGTGCAGAAGGTGTGAAGCCTGATCCTGAAAAGATCAAAGTTGTCAAGGATTGGTCAGTGCCCAAGACAGTAAAAGAGGTCAGGAGTTTTTGGGGATTTGTCGGATATTATCGACGCTTTATAAAGAATTTCGCAAGAATGGCTACTCAACTGCACGAACTTTTGCGAGGCAGAACTGGTCATGAAAGAAAAGGTACATATGTTGTCACTTGGGCAGAGGAGCAGCAACTATCTTTCGAAAAATTGAAGACTGCCCTTGTGGAGGCCCCATTATTAGCTTACCCAGACTATGAGAAACCATTCCGGGTATATACCGATGCTAGCCATCGTGCATTGGGTGCTGTTCTATCTCAGGTACAAGAGGGACGAGAAAGAGTAATTGCATATGCCAGTCGAGGCCTTCGTAAAACTGAGAGAAATAATGAGAATTATAGCACTTTCAAATTAGAATTACTTGCGGTCTTTCAAATTAGAATTACTAGCGGTAGTGTGGGCTGTTACAGAAAAATTTAAAAATTATTTGGCTGCCACACCATTTGAAATCGTGACGGATAACAATCCTTTGGCTCACTTGTCCACCGCCCGACTGGGAGCAATGGAGCAGCATTGGGTATCCCGTTTAGCCAATTTCAAATACACCATTACCTATCGAAGTGGGAAATCGAATAGGAACGCTGATGCTCTTTCTCGCTTGCCCACCACTGATGTGGAAGAGGAAAATGGAGATGAGTTGGAAGAGATAGAGATGCCAGCATTTGAAATAAGAAAAAAAAAGACCATTGTTACCTTAGATCCCGTGTCTGTTGTTAGCAATTCGGAAGTTGGATCAGGTTTGAACTGGAGAAAAATTCAACAAAGTAGTTCAGTGATGAGGGAACTGATAAGTTTGATCCAGAAGAAAAGTCATTTGAACCAAATACAGCGAGCTAAAGCCAATCCGGAATTGGTGAAGTTATTAAGGCATCGAAACCGAATTCGGTTAGAACAGGGACTTGTAGTACGTGAAAGGGTTGACCCTGCGACTCACCAAGTTATCGCTCAAGTAGTGGTACCCAGAAGTCAAACTACTCAGCTGCTGGAAGCATATCATGACAAGTCCGGACATTTTGGGAGTCAAAAACTTGAAGCTGTTCTTCGGAGACGATATTACTGGGTGGGGATGAGAGATGATATCACCCAATGGTGTCAAAATTGTGTACCTTGTAACCTTAAAAAGACTCCTTTGACCAGTCAGAAGGATCCCCTACATCCAGTTACAAGTCAGCAGCCTTTAGAGATTGTAGCTTTGGACCATGTTAAGCTAGCCCCAAGTAACAGTGGATTTCAGTATGCTCTGACTATAATTGACCATTATAGTAAATTTCTAATTGCTGTTCCAGTCAAAGATCTAACAGCCAAGACAACCGCTGAGCTCTTCCTAAAATATTTTGCCAGACCATATGGGTACCCCGATCGGATCCTGACTGACCAGGGACCTGCCTTTGAGTCCCAGCTATTCCAGGAACTATGCTCTCTGTACGGTTGTAAGAAACTAAGAACGACCCCTTATCATCCTCAGAGCAATGGGTTGTGTGAAAGGGCTAACAGAACCATCATTGGGATGCTTAGGAGCTTATCAATAGAAAAACGGTCACAGTGGCCAATGTTGTTACCCGAACTCACTTACCTTTATAACAATACTGAGCATTGTTCTACCGGACTTACACCTTACTTTCTCATGTTTGGTCGTCAGGGTAAATTACCCCGGGATTTAGAGTTAGTCCCCACAGGGATTAATACAGCGGAGCCTCAACTTGAGTGGGTGCGAGAGCATCAGGCAAGAATAAAGGCAGCTAGGGAGATCGTTAACAAGAAAATGTTAACTGTACACAAAAGACAAGAGAGAAATTATAATTCTAGAATTCAACCTGTTACTTTGCAGGTTGGTGATAGAATTTGGAGAAAGAAATGTCATCGTTCTAGTAAAATAGATACAATGTGGGAAGATGTTCCCTATGTTATTGTGGCTGTTCCTACAGATGATTTATATTGTTACCGAATTCAAAAAGTAACAGGAGGACCGGAAATTAATGTTTCCCGGGACAAATTGAAACCATGTACTAGGGAGATTCCAATACTTCCTGATATTCAGTTACCCATAAAAGAAAGTTGTAAATACTTTGGAGATGTTCCATTTTATGACCCTATTGACATGTTGACTTTTATGTGTGGCCCGGCCCCTAGAGTTTTTCCAGATGATACAAACCTGGAGTCTTGGGTAGAAAGATCCGCAGAGAGTGAAATCATATCATTGCCTGCTACTAACACACTGCAAAATGGGGAATCTGAATTAGTAGTCAGAAGGTCAGAACGTAGTACCAGAGGTAAATTACCTCTACGATATCAAGAATAAAGTTGTCAGAATGTATTTATACCCGCCTTTGGACCCTTGTAAATGTTCGGTTGATAATGTGATTCATTGTAAAATATATAACTGCATGTTTTGTAAGTTGCATGAGGACAAGCAACGTTTTAGTGGGGAAGAATGTAACACCCCAATGCAAGGGTATTTTTTCCTATTTGCTGCAGGCAAGTGGATGGAGGATGGTGAGGACGCACGAGGGGGGTTGCTTGGCAACCATCAGCTGATGAGGACGCTCGAGGAGCAGCACGTGGGTGTTGGAGAAAGTTCTGGGGCTAGCGCGTGAGGAGAGGGAAGAAAAAAGATTTTTTTTTAGTCAGTTGGTGTGAGGTGAGGTGAGAGACGGAGAGGATACGAGTATAGAGGGGCAGACTAATTGAGAGAAAAGGGAGAATAGAAGAATACCCTATCGCCTGTGGAGATCAGAGATCTCTCTACACAGAAGGGGGATTGCATGTGGAGCTGCAAGTGAAAGTGACTGAAAGGAGCCATTGCGACAGCAGGAGATCGGAAGCAGCGGAGGTGAAAGTGACAGAAAGGAGCCAGAGAGACAGCAGGAGATCGGA